>CM076581.1:916902776-917002432 GCA_034641835.2 Pinus albicaulis
TATCACCATTGGAGCTTTCATGTTGGCTCATTCCCTTTGTTAACGCATTTGTTATGATGCGATGAGTTCTGTTCTACCCATACTTCGCCGCAATCTCCATCGTCGATCTCTTTAAGAGATCTGACGACTAGCGCTAACCCACTGCCATCACAATCTGAGCTTTCGGTATGCGTGTTCCTTTGTTATCATGAAATCCTTCGATGCGATGGAGTTTAGTCGTTTAACCTCCGCTAAGATCTAAGTCATCGATCTTTGCAAGATCCGACAGTCAGCGCTAGTTCCGCTATGTGCCCGTCCCCGCTCTATATTCCCTCTGAGTAACCGTGGGTCGTCGATCTGTTCCCATATCCGATGGCTGGCACATAATTTCTCCATCACGCATTGGAATATCTTAGCATGACACCCCCTGTTTCCCCCAATTGCGATCCTCTGATTTGATTGCGACCATCCGTTTGATCCAAGATCAACGACCCACATTTCATTGCATCTATGCCATACTCCTTCATCGGAGCCTCCTCTACTTCATCGCTTAATCATCACCGTTGACCTCCTCTTGAGATCCAACGGTTCATATCAAATCACCCTCCGCCATGACCGGGTCCCATATCAAGCCCCAATTCATATGTTTTCATGCAATTTCCTTTGCTTTCCATCCGAAGGTCAAAACCTTATGGTTTACACTAAGCGTTATTTCTCCCCCTAACTGCATATTAATACCTCTGTAAGCCTTCATCGACCCTGTTCTTCACCATTTCACAGAGAATTTCCCCATTTCACCATTGCGCCACCATTTCGCAAGCCTCCACGGCATTTCTTCCGCCACCCCTCATTTTTATAATTGGTTTATTTCACTATGCAGGGTTGTTACAGGGTGATGAATTCACTCTGAGTTCCATAATCACAACATACTTTGATTCCAAATTACAGATTCAGCCGCTGCATCAGAGACCAATGTATCAGCAACAAAGGTTAAAGAGGTTAAAGCCCGTAATTGAATATTTGGTGCTTTAACCCGTGGTCAAAGAATTAAGGTGCAATTTGAAGCCCTGAAGCGCACAAAAAGCCATATCTATGTCTTAGCATCAGTGGAACATTTTTCTCCAGACAATACACCTTCCCACTGAAGTCTCCACACCTCCTCGAGCCCATAAACAGTTAATTACTCTAACATAAGCTTCTTAAAGACCGTCAGGACCGCAGTTATGGAAGCATGGAGACCTGAAGACCTTTCAATCACCTTACTTGCTTCAGAAGACAGAATAGAGGGCCTTACAGCTAGAAAGGACTCCAAAGAAACATCAGAGGTCAAATATCGACCTGATAGAGAATCTGAACCAGACTACAGAGTACAGCACAGAGCCATTAAGTAGAATGGGCATTGACACGTCCGCCACTCTATCTTAATGGATCCATTTAATTTGTATCTACTCCTGCTATTATTCATTCTCCTATAAGAACCCCTAAAGAACACATTGTAAAGGGTTACGTTGTTGCTGTTAGTGTAGGGATTCATTCGACTGTTAGAAAATTTATTGGGGGAAAGTAGCTAAGTATTTTGTAATGTAGTACATTGGGAGGAGAAAGTTCGGACTGTAATTAGCCATAGAGCTCAGTGTATGTGACTGGTTTTGCATCAATCAATCAAGAAAATTTCACAGGATCCTGGTCTATATTATGGGTGATGTTTCTCTTATTACATTGTCCATTTACATTATTCATGTTGTCCATCCATGCTTCGATAAGAATCAGTAAATCAGGCTTAGGATATACCCTTGTTTGGTACCCTAATGCCCGCTGCTCTTCTTGTCTTTAATGTTTTCTGCTGATAGTGAATCTAAGGGAAAATTCATGTAATTTAACCAGTGTAGTAGCTGTTATTCACTGCTAGCTGATGTGTGAATTTGGGATTTGTTGCTTACTTGTTCTTGTTTGGGTTTGAGCTGCAAAAATTGGGATACCGAGGATTTAGAGTATGCCCTGTCCACTGGGGTCCTTTTCCAATAGATTGGCCTTTCTAAGATCCCTTTGAGTGGTGTCAAAGTAGAGAAGGTTAAAATTCTTTCTTCGATCTATAGACTCTGCTCAATGTTAAATCTTATCTCTTTTTTCCCTTGGGGCATGCTAAAGCAGGCTTGAAGTTAAATGACCTTTGGTCTAATCTTCAAGCTGCCCTTTGTGCCTTCATTGAAAACTGCCTTTGAGTATGTCAAAGTAGGTCAGATTTAAATGACATCTGAACTGATCTATAGACAGAAATTGGGTTTCTTTCCTTCTTTCACCTTCTTTCCTTATTGTTCCATTCCACCATCTATCTAAAAGATCCTTTAGTATAGATGACTTGCCCTCTGAAAGCCTTGGCTAGTTGTTGGAAAGTAATTCCCTTTCATGACTCCATAGCCCAATGGATGACACAGTGTTAACCTATCCTCCTAGGGTGAAACATCCTACTGCTTTGCTCCTTCCCTCCCGTAGCTTCCTCAGTTAATGATCTCATGACCAACCCAACAACCAACCAAATCATTTAAACCCCCTTGTGCTTCATACCTAGCCTAATATCTCATTCTGAGCTTTCAAAGATATATCATTCTTTGTTCTTTGGAGAGATCCCTCTCCGGATCCAGGAGGGCTAGATCCTAGGATCCCAAAGTGGTTTGATGTTGTCTTATCTTTTGGTATTTCCAAATCTGCCAAAACATAGGAAACCCAACATAATGGCGACTCCGCTGGGGAAAAAAGAGACCAATCATCCTTGATTTGGTAAATCATTGTGGTGGACGGTAAAATCTTAAACCCTCCACCTGGCAACTCCACAGTTCCTAAATGATTAAATACTCCACTGGTGATCAGTAGGCCGTTGATTATCTTGGTTTCACGAGACTCCACTGGGAGACTAGTCGCATTACAACATCATCCCCACTAATGGAAGACTCTGAGTTAAGTCCCCTTGAAGAGTTTCGTTGCAGAATATCAGATATACTGGCTAAACTCAGAAGCAAGGACCTTCTAGAGGTTTTCCTTTCCAGATCAAGATTCAATAATCAACCTGAGCTGAAGAAAGATTTTCTAGAAGTGCTGGTGGAAAGGTATGAAGCTGAGATCAAATTTCTGAACTCACAAGAGAAATCATACCAGTTCAGAGACCCCAGATCATTTTTGGAAAGTCTCCCTCCCCCTAAGAGAGAGGAGATTCCACTGCCTTTCGACGTGCATGAAGAAGGTGATCAGGCTTTCAAGAGCCACTCTGAAGATGCAGTGGAAGAAGCAATAGTCAAAGCTGCCCAGGATGAAGATAGCCTACCAGTCATGGTAGGGCTAAAAGAAGAAAGTGTACATCATATGTTCATTGATCCTGTGGCAGAGTACATGGAGGCCCTGATTAGCTCAAATTCTCCAGCATTGATCCTTCGCAAGGGCCAGATTCATCAGGAGTGGTCACCACCGATGGTGACCGCAATTTTGAAAAACCACCTGCAGAGCACCCTGTGGTTATCTCTGATGAGCAGTCGGTGCTTCTATCCTTTTTTGTTACTGCTTGACTGGATGCACTGGCATTATTGTATCACCTAGAGCGTCAAATATTTCCAAGTAGAGTAGGGTAGGTAGGAAAAGCTCAATAAAGCTCAATTTGTGATCATTTAGTCAGTTGTTTTTTAAATTTCTGCAAAGTCTAGCAAGCCAGACAGTCTAATCCTGGCTTGACCGTTTTTCAATTTCTGTCTTAGAATGTAGAGAAGAACTCTGCTAGACAGTTTAATCCTAGCAGATATTAGTTTAGGTAGAGAAGCTATGAGACCAACTGTCTAATCTGATCTCATGCAGTGATAAGGGTAGTATTAGAGTAGGTTTCTTTTCTTGTTTGTAAAAATTGATGATGTAAAGGATCTGCAAGTCCAAATGCACCTAGAAGAAAAATGTTAGGACTGTAGTATGGGTAGGTAGTTGTTTGGGAGAATGTTTACTGCTGATATGATGTCTTCGTGATTTGTGGCAGCTGATTAAAGAAAAGAAAAGGATGTGTCAAGTACCAGGCATTTGGCCTACTCCAAAGATCATTCTCTGAATTCTTGACTCCTTCAAGAAGAAGCCATCCCCATGTGGAGCCACTGTTAGCCCCCTATGAATTTTTTGACAAGCAAACAGGGGGCTAAAATGTTTTTTGAGCCTTCAAGGAATGCATTTCCTCTGGAAACACATCATCCTTGAAGCCTCCTTATGCCTTTTCCCTTTGATTAATCCTCACTGCTGTTTCTGATTTCGAAGCCCCTTTGTTGTAAAGAAGATTCCCAAAGGCCTTCCTTTCCCCATATTTCATTCCCACAAAGCCTCTGTTTTCCTCCCTTCTTCCTTCTCTATTTTTCCCTTTTAAACCTCTGTTGTCATCCTTTTTCCCCTCCCATTTCCCTCACTAATACTCCCAATCATTTTGACTCCCCTCTTAAACCTTATAATACCCCTTATCTAGTTTAAAATACCCTTATTCTGCCCTATCAAATCCCTCTTTAGCCTTAAAAATCCCTTTTTTTGGCTTAAAAAATCCATTTTCCATATAACAAGCTAAGCCCCTTTTTCGGCCAGCCCCCTTAACCACTTCCCCATATGCCTGCGCTAGAGACCAAGCGCTAAAGGCCTGGGCACTTATCGCAATTAGAGCTTTCACATTGGCTCATTCCCTTTGTTAACGTATTTGTTCCGATGCGATGAGTTCTATTCTACCCATACTCCACCACAATCTCCACCGTCAATCTCTTTAAGAGATCCGATGGCTAGCGCTAACCCACTGACATCGCAATCGGAGCTTTCAGTATGCGCGTTCCTTTGCTATCATGAAATCCTCTGATGCGATGGAGTTTAGTTGTTTAGCCTTCGCTAAGATCTGAGCCGTCGATCTTTGCAAGATCCGATGGTCAGCACTAGTTCCGTTGTGCGCCCGTCCCCGCTATATATTCCCTTCGATTAACCATGGGTCATTGATCTGTTCCTAGACCCGATGGCTAGCACATGATCGCTCCATCGCGCATTGGAAGATCGTAGCGTGACACCCCCTGTTTCCCCCGATTGCGATCCTCCGATTTGATCGTGACCATCTGATCCAAGATCGACGGCCCACATTTCATCGCATCTATGCCATACTCCTTCATCAGAGCCTTCTCTACTTCATCGCTAAATCATCACCATTGATCTCCTCTTGAGATCCAACGGTTCATATCAAATCGCCCTTCACCATGACCGGTCCCACATCAAGCCCCATTTCATATGTTTTCGTGCAATTTCCTTTGCTTTCCATCCGAAGGTCAAAAACTTATGGTTTACACTAAGCATTATTTCTCCCCCTAACTGTATATTAATACCTCTGTAAGCCTTCATCAATCCTGTTCTTCACCATTTCACAGATAATTTCCCTGTTTCACCATTGCGCCACCATTCCGCAAGCCTCCACGGCATTTCTTCCACCACCCCTGGTTTTTATAATTGGTTTATTTCACTATGCAGGGTTGTTACAGGGTGATGAATTCACTCCGAGTTCCATAATCACAGCATACTGTGATTCCAAAATACAGAGACGCCGTTGCAGTAGAGACCAATGTATCAGCAACAGAGGTTAAAGAGGTTAAAGCTTGTAATTGAATATTTGGTGCTTTTACCCGTGATCAAAGAATTAAGGCGCAGTTTGAATTCTTGAAGCACACAAAAAGCCATATCTGTTTCTTAGCATCAGCGGAACATTTTTCTCCAGACATTACACCTTCCCACTGAAGTCTCCACGCCTCCTTGAGCCCAGAAACAGTTAATTACTCTGACAGAAGCTTCTTAAAGACTATCAGGGCCACAGTTATGGAAGCATGGAGACCTGAAGACCTTTCAGTCACCTTACTTGCTTCAGAAGACAGAACAGAGGGCCTTATAGCTAGAAAGGACTCCAAAGAAACATCAGAGGTCAAATATCGACCTGACAGAGACTCTAAACCAGACTACAGAGTACAGCACAGAGCCATTAAGCAGAATGGGCGTTGACACATCCGCCACTCTATCTTAATGGATCCATTTAATTTGTATCTACTCCTGCTATTATTCATTCTCCTATAAGAACCCCTAAAGAACACATTGTCATTAGGGGAATTTTGAGGTCTAAAACAGGCCTCCTAAGGAAAATTTACAATCAAAATTCACTTTATGAGAACCAATCACATTTTATGAGATGACATCATCCCTAATGGTTGAGGTGGCATTGATTGAGTTAAAGGTACTTACTTGTCATATTCTCAATGGTGGATAAAAACTCATGGTTAACCATGGTAGTGCTCTAAGTACTTTTAAAGTCAAAGTAAAGTACTCATAATAAATGTCATTTCACACTTTTTGAATAAAAATATATTATTGTCATTTCATATTTCTTGAAAGAAACAATGCATATCACTATACATTTATTATATTATATTATATTATATTATTTTTATATAGTATAATAATTACATGTTATTATACAATTTAAATAATATAAATTTTAATTAATAGCATATAATAATTAAAAATTTATAAATTTATATTTATATTTTATTTTATGTTATTTAAGTACAAAGGACAAATGCATTATTTGTTCAATGATAATGGCTTTTTATTCAAAACCTCATTCTTATTTATAGTCACATCAATACAAATTTTTTATTAATTTTATTTGGGTACAACTTTTGAGTTGAATTTAACTATGGTTATATGGATTGTGGTGCAAAAAGTGAATTTCAAATTCATAAATATTATTTTATTGGTTTAGCTATTATTTTATTATTTCCTTAGGAGGCCCATTTTAGACCTCAAAATTCCCCTAATGAAAGGGTTGCGTTGTTGTTGTTAGTGTAGGGATTCATTTGACTGTTAGAACAGTTATTGGGGGAAAGTAGCTGAGTAGTTTGTAATGTAGTACGCTGGGAGGAGAAATTTCGGACTGTAATTAGCCATAGAGCTCAGTGTATGTGACTAGTTTTGCATCAATCAATCAAGAAAATTTCACAGGATCCTAGTCTATATTACGGGTGATGTTTCTCTTATTGCATTGTCCATTTACTTTATTCATGTTGTCCATCCATGCTTCGATAAGAATCAGTAAATCAGGCTTAGGATATAACCCTGTTTGGTACCCTAATGCCCATTGCTCTTCTTGTCTTTAATGTTTTCTGTTGATAATGAATCTAAGGGAAAATTCATGTAATTTAACCAGTGAAGTAGTTGTTATTCACTGCTAGCTGATGTGTGAATTTTGGATTTGTCGCTTAGTTGTTCTTTTTTGGGTTTGAGCTGCAAGAATTGGGATACTAGGGATTTAGAGTATGCCCTGTCCACTGGGGTCCTTTTCCAACAGATTGGCCTTTCTAAGATCCCTTTGAGTGGTGTCAAATCAAAGAAGGTTAAAATTATTTCTCCGATCTATAGACTCTGCTCAATGTTAAATATTATCTATGTTTTCCCTTGGAGCATGCTAAAGCAGGCCTGGAGTTAAATGACCTCTGGTCTGATCTTCAAGCTGCCCTTTGTGCCTTCATTGAAAGCTTCCTTTGAGTATGTCAAAGCAGGTCTGGATTTAAATGACATCTGACCTGATCTATAGACATAAATTGGGTTTCTTTCCTTCTCTCACCTTCTTTCCTTATTGTTCCATTCCACCATCTATCTAAAAGATCCTTTAGTATAGATGACTTGCCCTCTGAAAGCCTTGGCTAGTTGTTGGAAAGTAATTTCCTTTCATGACTCCATAGCCCAATGGATGACACAGTGTTAACCTATCCTCCTAGGCCGAAAAATCCTACTGCTCTGCTCCTTCCCTCCCATAGCTTCCTCAGTTAACGATCTCATGACCAACCCAACAACCAACCAAATCATTTAAACCCCCTTGTGCTTCATACCTAGCCTAATATCTCATTTTGAGCTTTCAAAGATATATCATTCTTTGTTCTTTGGAGAGATCCCTCTTCGGATCTAGGAGGGCTAGATCCTAGGATCCCAAAGTGGTTTGATGTTGTCTTATATTTTGGTATTGTCAAATCTGCCAAAACATAGGAAACCCAACAGGCACCACATTCGCTAGTTCTTAGGGGCTCAAATAGCGTGAATGCTACTTTAACTGGATCTACTGGGTTATAAACTCAAACCGCTGTGAGCAGTAGGGCAAGCCGCCTTCTCAGCTTTATTTGAAGAACTAATATTTTTTCTGAGCTAAGAAATAAAAGGTCAAATATGTAAAATAATACCAAAACAAAATTTCATTCCAAATGAATTTGGGTTCCATGTTTTTTCACTGTTTTAAGATGAAGCAATCTCGGACCTTCCAAAGTTAGAGAAAATTAAGCACACGGCTAAGAACCTCTAGCATAAACATTAGAATCCACCCGCAGCAAGTGGCACAAATTCACAACCCACTACCTCTTTCTGTACCAAAGCCTTTTATTCCGTCCTGAGCCTCTTTCTTGTTGCCCCTCCTTTTTTAGTGTCGATTAGAATGATTATGGATTTTAGGTCCTCATCCTTATGGCCTATTGTTTTCGTAACCTGGATGGTATTGATGAGTTGAATTCTTCTTCTATTTTCCTATTCTTCATCTGTTTTCCTTCTAACTCTTGTATTTCCATAGTAGCAAATGGCAGACATATTAGCATGATCCAATGTTAGGTGGCGTGGTTTAGCACCCTGCATGCATGCTATGTTATGGAGAAGGAGGTGAGGCATGTTGCCCTCATGGGAGGGCCCAAATGGTCATCGCAGTTTTTAAAATTTTTTAAAGGCACTTAAATGACTTTCACCTAGTTATTATTTATGATTCTATAGAGTGCTATCATGGTGAATCTAGTTTAAGTTAGAGGTGCTTAATAAGATTCATTTGTGAATTGAGTTGCTCCAAATAAGCTTCTTATATTCATTTAATGAGCTATGCCAAATAACTCAGTTTTAGTTATAGTTCTATTGAGTTAATGGTTAGTGAATGGCTTGATAAAGACTATGTTCTTAATCTCAATTCCCCTAGGATGTCAGCAAATAGAAATTGTAAACATCAATAATAAAATTAATGATTATATGAAACCATGCCTCAGTTACTCAGTGTACTAAATTTATTGTGATTTCTTTAGATAGTTTGTAAATTATGTCATCCAAAGGGAAATTAGAGCTTTGTAGATCATCCTCTAAGTGAGCTCAGTCTTGAAATGAATGTGATAATTGTGCAAGAAAAAAATGGAAATTCATAGGCTCGAAACTTATTGGTTCTGATAATTTTACATCTTGGACGATAATGGAAGCAATTGGATCATGTATAACGAACAAGTATTGAGAAGGACTCTCTAGTAAGAGGTAAGTGTCTGAAACTCAGTTTCTCTAATTTTTTGGAAATGTAATTTTTAATTTGAAATTTTGACATGTGTCTATTGGTTTCTGGGTTCAACGTTGTAGTGTTGAGACATTTAGTTGTTGCATGAGTATCTGTTATCACAATGAAACATATATATTTTTTGGAAACTTTTCTATAATTATTTACTGTTGTGTTGGTTGGCATTTATGCCATGCAGATACTATGCTGGCAATGAATTCATTAACCAAAGTGAGAGGCTTTTCCAGCAGAGAGCCATAGAAGCATTCCATCTTCACAATAGTACATGGGGTGTTAATGGCCAACCATTATCTGGATCCCCAACTAATTTTAGTATTTATACAACTCTCCTCCAACTACATGACCGCATTATGGTGTGTATGGTTCTGAACTACAAACCCCCTTTGATAATAATATCATTCCTATTTGGGCATGTAACATGTGAAAATTTTCTTTGCCACATTTAGGGTTTGTACTTACTACATGGAGGGCATTTGTCTCATGGATTCACGACTGCAGAAAAGTGAGTATCTGCTACACCAATTTCACTTTGAATCAATGCCATACTTAACCCTGTTTTTGTGAAGCTGAAGAAAAACATACTAGGTTCCTATGGATTTCATTAGATATAGATTCATCCTTTAAATGGTTGTTTATAGAAATCAACTCTTTCCCAAAAGTTTTTTCTACCAAACATATTGTACATATGGGATTTTTTTTTAGATGTCCAGGTTATATATTTTGGTTACATATCTCATTAGATGACTTCAATGTTGGAACAAAATGGAAAACAATGACTTCAATGCTAGGATTCATTGACTATGAGAAGCTTGAGAATAATGTCACCCTTTTTAGGCCCAAGCTTATCATTGTTAGTGCTATTGCATATCCTCAAGACATTTATTACCCTGAAGTTGGGTATTTTATCTAGGTGGATATTGGTTGCAACCCACCTATTCCATTGGGAGCCCCACCATTGTTTCTTTCATTTTTTCAGTTTTAGCACAGTTTACTATTTTTAGCAGTTTTTTGGGTCCTCAACTTCTAGAGTCGTTTTGAGGCCCTAAACGACGCTTGTTGGAAAAACCGGGAGCAACATGAAATTTCCTTTGATGTTTCTCACTAAAAATTTGTATTGCTTGATTGGATATTTCTAAGAAGGTATGGAGGGTGTCAAATGGAGATCATATTCCAAAGTTACGTCCCCAGGAAGTTGATGTACCAATTTACCTTAACGGGGCCCATAGTTTTGGCGCTTCAGCTCCTAGGGTTATGTTTTTGGATGTTTATGGTTTTCCATTGTTGCTAAACAATAAGCTAGCCTTTGAGCCTCATTGTAACATAGTTCAAAGGCCTAGAGCCGCCACATCTCTTCTCAGAGATAAGCTACCTAAGCCCTAGCTAGTTTATTTCCATTATGCCTGTATACATATTTCAGTCATTTGATTTTAATTAAGTAAAGCTTTATTTCCATTGCATCTTTGTATTTATGGCTATATGTGTATTCTTTTGTGTTCCTACATAAATTCAAATCAGTGGTATCAGAGCAGTTTTCTCTTTTTTTTTTTTTCTTTGCATGTCCCCAACGAGGTCAGGGTATAAGGATTTAGGGCTCGATCTGGTTGAACCCTTACAATATCAGCCTCGCAAACCTCGATGACCTCCCATGGCGAAAGAAACTAAAGATGAGGGAGTAAGAGATCATATCAAATTATTACATGAGGAGTTCTCTGGAAAAAGAATTATGATGGATAGCTTTAGTTGATCTCTGCCAGATCGCCCACCAATGGCGCATATCCATCTAGCAGCCACTCTGGAGGCGCCACTCCTTTCAAGGTACATGTCAACTTCAACATTCTTGTTTTTGAATACTAGATAGATGTAGACGTCGTAGATATATGATTGAATTTTCTAGAAGAGTACTTCTCATTCCATGATTTCTCCAATCGAGAAAATATTACTTTTTCACTCCTCAAAGTCGCCCCCCATGTCAAAGACTAGTGGGAAACTTACTGGTACGAGAGAAAACCCTTTCTGTTCTTGACCTCACCCACTTGGAATTCGTTTCGTGATGACATCAAGGAAAAATATTACCCTATGGGGAGCTATGAGGACAAGTACATCTAATGGACCACACTACGGTAGCAAAGGGATCAAGATGTGCACGAACTAACGAATGTGTTCCATACCCCACGCACAAAGTTGGGTATTAAAGATTCAGAGAGACATTTTTTGCTCAAGTACCGAAACTGTTTGCACATATACATTCAGGAGGAAATGGAATTCCTCGACATTACCTAGCTTGGCATGAAATATCCTATGCCGCTAAGATCGAGTAGAAATTTAAGAAGAAGAAGCAAGATTTTGGATCCACGAATCCAAATCCAGGGAAAGGCACCCCCAAACAACAGAACAAGGGGAAAATACAAAGCGGGTGGACTCAAAACAACACCAAAACTCCAAAGAAGGACATGGGGAAGTGGTGTGAATTTCATAACAGCCCCACTCACAACACAAACGAGTGTCGGGCCAAACAATTGTTGGTGGATGAACTGAACGCACCCAAAGCAGATGCATGTTTTGATCGTGAGTTAGAACTAGATAAGGGTGATGAAAAAGGGAAGAAAATCATTGATGCGGAACCTAGTGCCACCATTTCCACCACCAAGATATAGAGGGAGGAGCCTGAGGATCTATAGGAGGGGGAGCGCCTCTTCCATTCAGAGATGTGGGTGGAGGATTCTCCACTACAATTCCTTTTCGATAGTGGAAGCCAAAAGAACCTAATTTGAGCAAAGGTTGTGAAGCAACTCGGCATACCGACCACAACATACCCGTATTCGTATACCGTTAGGTGGCTTCACCAAGGTAGAGATCTCTGCGTTCTCCAGCAATGCCACCTTCCATACAGCATCAAAACATTTACGAATGAGGTATTGTGTGATGTTTCTCCTCTTGATGTGTCTGATGTATCATTGGGCCAACCATACTTGTGGAAACGACATGTTGTGTATGAGTATAGGCCTCGTTCTATTATCATTACTTTGGAAAATCATTTCTACATGATACCGAAGGTAGTACTGCCTCCCTCCATCTCTTTAATCACTGCAAAGAAATGTAGTAAGATTATTTCACAAACCAGGAAATTTATTTTCATTACAATTTTCCCACCAGGAAAGAAGAATATTGTGTCCACAGCCTCGAAACAGGGCTCCCCTACAGGGCAACAACATATGGAAAAGGTCATGGAGGAATACGAGGACATTTTCTCCTCACCCATAGAGGTTCCTCTACATTTTCAGGTCCAACAGTCCATCGATCTAACCCCAAGCGCACCGCTACCTAATGTTGCCGTACCTCATGCGATCACACAAATAGAATCCACACATGTACTGTGTCCAAGGTTGATAAAGCCACCAAATTTATTGAACGCATCCAGCACATATGTAAGTACAAGGAGCTCCATGATAAGCATCAGGTGCCACACAACTTCTAGGTGGGAGACAAAGTGTGCCTACATTTACAGAATGAGCCGCAAGATTCGCCCGCTCCGACATGCGCCATACACCATCACCATTACCAAGGCAATTGACTCACTCGAGACTGAGTTCAGTAATATTTTCCTTATCTCATGGAGGAACTCAATGCAATGGGGAACATTACTTACTAAGGGCGTAGGAATTATCCAGGTGCATATTGGTGCCACCCGACTATTCCACTATGACCCCCACCATTGTTTCTTTCATTTTTTTAGTTTCAGCACATTTTACTATTTTTAGTAGTTTTTTCAAGTCGTGAACTTCCAGAGTTGTTTTGAGGCCCTAAACTACGTTTTTTGGGAGAACCGGGAGGAGCATGGAAGTTACTTTGATTTTTCTCACTCAAAATTTTTATTCATCAATTAGATCTTTCTAATGAGGTATTGAGTGCATCAAACGGAAATCATCTGCCAAAGTTACGTCCCCGAGAAGTTGATGTTACAATTTACCCAAACGGGGCCCATAGTTTTGGCACTTATCTCCTAGGGTTAGGTTATTGGATGTTTAGGGTTTTCCATTGTTTCTCAACAATAAATAGGCTCATATCCTCATTGTAACACAGTTCAGAGGCCTGTAGCCACCGCATCTCTTCTCAGAGATAAATTACCAGCCCCTAGCTAGTTTATTTCCATTGTGTCTGTAAGCATATTTCAGTCATTTGATTTTAATGAAATGAAGTTTGATTTCCACTGCATATTTGTATTTGTGGTTATATGTGTATTATGTTGTGTTCTTTCATAAATTCAGATCAATATTTCCATAGATATTATAATGGAAGTCCTTTCAAAAAGTTCTCTTTCCAGCAACGTTTATTCTAGCGTATTTTATTAATATGTTCTATTAGTATGTAACGTTGGATTTTTGTGCTTTTTAGCACTATTTTTTTTTGTTTGCGAATATTTCTGATACATTTGGGGCATACTTAATTATGGAAATGGCACAATTAAGTGGTCTCACTGCTTCTATAATGGCCAATCCACTTGAATTTTTTCATGTGGTAACAACTACAACGCAAAAGGTGAGTTGATGCTATTAATGTTCTCTGCAAACAAATATGTCATTCCCATCATAGGAGGAGTGATTCTATAGTAAGTTCCTGTTGCATGTGGATGAATATGTCAATCCAGTGTGCTAAGAAATTTCATTCAACTTTTGGCCATATAATTGGAATTTGTGGTTGTGGCTAAGTTTTGTATTTTAACATTAAGAAAAATGATGTTGAAACCTATATTGTGTTGGAGTTAGTGTTTGTGAGGTTTGGAGTTGTTTTGTAGCTCTGACTTGCATTGGATCTCAGATTTATTTTGGAGCTTGGATTTTCACCATGAATTGAATCTGCGTTAATAATTGGATTTGTATTGGAGCTCAGATATGCTATATAAGGCTTGAATTTATGATGGGTTTGAATTTTTTTGTTCCTAGCATTTGTGCTATACCTAAAAACAATGCCAAATGTAAACTCAATGCTCTGTCTGAGATTATTCCTGGAGGTTCTCATGGTGTAAGATACTTGACCCTATTTTTTTGAAGCTGAAGAAAAACATACTAGGTTCTTATGGATTTCATTAGATAGAGATTTATCCTTTAGAACATGGTTTTTTTATAGCAATAACCTCTTTCCAAAAATTATGTTTTGCCAAACATATTGTACATATGGGATTTTTTTTTTCTGAGATGTCTAACTTATATCTTTTGGTGACATATTTCATTAGATGACTTCAATGTTGGTACAAAATGGTAAGCAATGACTTCAATGCTAGGATTCATTGCTTATGAGATCCTTGAGAAGACTTCCACACTTTTTAGGCACAATCTTAACATTGTTGGTGCTAGTGCATATCCTTGATACATTGATTACCTTGAAGTTGGTTATTTCTATAGATCTTATAATGGCATCCCTTTCAAAAATTTATCTTTCCAGCAACGTTTATTTCTAACGAATCCTTACCTTCTATATATAATGGCACTTTTTTCTTTTTCTTTTTTAAATAGTTTGGCAAAGTTGAGCTCCCTGATGACGCAGGGAATACGGATACAAAAGTAAATAAGTACACAATTCCAACCATAATCTTCATGATCATGATTCCTGTATTCATCTATTCATAATTCATAATTCTAGTTTAGAATTTATGAAATTGGACCAATAAAAAATTCAGTACCAATTACCTCGTGATTCCACTAAATTAAATCCACTTGATCACGCGATCAAATCAATTCAATCAACAAATTATGCAATCAATAAATTACTTGAAAGGAACTATGTAAGTGCATGAATGACCGAATATACTAATTAGGAGAATTTCGAGGTCTAAAATGGGCCTCCTAAGAAAAATGTACAACCAAAATAAACTTTATAAGAACCAATATGATTCAAGATGATGATGTCTACCATTGGGGATAATTCACCATTTTTGGGCTAATAAAGTGAAATGATTGAAAAGAAAACTATTTTTCAACTCATATTTTCAACTTATCTCCCAAATATTTTACTCAAATTTCAAGCGGGAGTACTCTTTGGCTGAAAAATTTAATTCTTCATCCAGTGAGTACCCATGTTGCATACTTTTGATGGACACTGCTACATGAAAAATGAGAAATACATGAAAAAACGTGATTGAAATGAAATCACGTTTTTCATGTATTTCTCATTTTTCGTGTAGAAGTGTCCATAAAAAGTATGAAACATGGTTACTCCTTGGATGAGTAATCAAATTTTGCATCCAATGAGTGTTTCCGTTTGAAATTTGAGTAAATCCATAGAGAGATAAATTGAAAATACAAGTTGAAAAAATAGCTTTTTCTTTTTTCCCTATAAAATTTGATGAAGTAATATAATCTTATTTCATTATTTCCGCTATTATTTTATAATTTCCTTAGGAAGGCCATTTTAGACCTAAAAATTCCCCTAATAATAGCCACCCTATCGCTCTCATATTGACCACTCCATACATAAGTTAGTGCTACAAACCCTTTTTCTATAATGAATTCTAACAACTAGTAGTTCTTCGCTTTAGCGAAGCAGTGTAGTGCCTTTGAAATAATACTTACAATTAGTGCCTCTCTGTAGTGTGATAATCACTATTTTGCGTTAGCAAAGCAAGCTCTCTAACTCTCAATAATACAACTAGTACTTCTAAGTTCTATATAGAACAACTAGTAGTGATTTTCTTCGCTAGGCAGTGATAGTTGTATTTCTAATTGAAATGAGACTTCTAGATGTAGTTCAAATTGCCTTTCTCCTTAGTACAACTATTCATCTCTCTTAGCTCTAAGTTCTATGTATAACAACTTTTCTATATAGTGTTCTTAGCTTCGCTAAATAGTGTATCTCTATATAGACTAGTTTTCCTTTTTCGAAGCCTGCCTCTTTCGTTCTTCTCTTAACTTTGCTAAGAATTTCCTGATTGATCTTAGCTTTTCTAAGCTTTCTATTAGTTAAAATTTATATATAGGATATTTTTCCCTTCGCTATGCTTGAATCACTATAATGATTTCCTTTCTGAGTTCTCTAACGACTTTCAATCTCTCTAATCAAACTAGTATAACTAAGTTCAGTAGTTCAATCTCTAACTAGCTTTTAGCCTTTACATTAGTGCAAAAGTGATTTTCCTTAATATTAGTGCAGAAGAATAAGCAAGCTCAATAAATCTCTATTTTCCAACTAGTACTTCTAAGTTCTCTATATGACAACGATTTAGCTTATGTTAAGCTTTAATTCATAAGCTTTCATTCTAGCTCTTATATTTAGCTAATCCTAGTCCAACTGTTAGGTCTTCGTTCTACATATATACCTTAGATTTAGCCAAGGCCTTAGCATCGAAGGAAGCTACTGCGCAACCAAGACTTTGGTAGATCTGGCTTCTACAAAAAATTATTGTCAAGGTGCTCTGGCTACCACAAAAATAATAACCAACCTTCCAACACAAGTGCCATTGAAGACAAAAAAAGGATATGTCTTTACTCGAGTCAAAGCTTCTCATTCATGCTCTTGTTTCTTAACCAATGTTTACTAAAAAGGTTCTTATATTTAGAAGGAATATTGTAGAGATTCTTCAACTTGATGCTCCTTGAAACTATTTGATGTGTTTCATGGAATTCATTGTTTGTATCTTCTAACAACATCTCTACATCTTCATGGTCATTGCATCTCCTCCTTTAGAGGACTTGACAAGATGTTTCATTTCATCACATCCATTGTCAAATGTGCTTGACTCTGGAATCACATGAGAATCCTCCTCATGACTTGACAAAAATGATTTTATGTTGTTTATTAACTCATTTAATAGACCACCAGACATGGCAGTTCTTGCCTACTCAATAAAAAGTTACAAACTAACAATTACATCCAAATTTAAGCTAAAATTGACAAGGTAGTTTCATTGGCTTGTGCCTGTTGTCCAACTACGTGCCTCCTCAAGGCAGGGACTTGCTACCCTGCAACCTTTGTTGTTTATACAAAATATCTCCTTTCGTATGAAAATATTATTTTTATTCCTTATTTTGTAATCCATCCTATATTTTATATTTACATTTTATAATCCCTTTAGACTAATAATAGCTTACTTCTTTCATAAAATTTAAACATAATCTCCAGTACGTTTGTAGCATATTACTTCTCTCATAATCTATGAGAGGATTTTTTTCTTTTAAATTTATCTTATTTCATTTCCTAATTAAATTTCACTTTCCATTTTCATAACAAAAAATTGAACATTAGTTAATTATTTTTAATTTATTTCATTATCATTATTGATTAAATTTATTTTGCCGAGAAATGGTCCATGGGAAGATGTCGATGAAAAAAAATCTCAAAAAAAGAACATACATTATCCTTCCCAATGTGTTATGTGTGAGAAGGCTAAAGAAGATATCCCTTATGTATTTTGACAATGTGTCTTCACATTAGAAGTCTAGAAAATCACTTTAGGGAATTTCTATATTGAGCATCGTCAAAATTTGGCAAGAAATGCTGGAAGGTTGGAAATCCAATCGTCCTTGGAAAAGGAAATACAGTTAAAAACCTATGAGGTGTTGAATGGATTTTTCTAAGATCATATGTTGGGCGATATGGCTTGCTTGAAAAAAATCTATATTTAAAGGTGTTCAACCAATTTCATCTTCAATGACCATCAAACAATTTCACTTTCTATTTGAATCCATAACCACTCGTGATTATGACCCAAATGAATTAGATGTTGTAGCACCAAGCGAGTAAGAATGAATAAAACTACATTAGTCTGGTAGCTTCATTCACAAAATATCCAGGTGGAAATTGGTCGCCACCCACCTATTCTAGCTGGACCTCTCGTTGGTTTCATTAGTTTCTTGATTATAACCCAATTTACTATTTTTAGCAATTTTTTTGGTCCTGAACTCCCAGAGTTGTTTTGACTCCTTAAATAGTTATTTTAGGTCCGCGTCAGGTCCATAGCCATAGGAAAAGCCTTTGATATACGTGGATATTGGTGGCCACCCTCCTATTCCACTTGGGGCCCCACCATTATTTCTTTAAATTTTTTAGTTTCCCTAATTGTAGCAACGTTTACTATTTTTAGCAGTTTTTTCAGGTCCTGAACTTCTGCAATCATTTTGAGGCCCTAAACCAAATTATTTTTGGAAAAATAGGAGAAACATGGGTCTTTAATTAACGTTTCTCACATCAAAAGTTGTGGTCCTCAGATAGATATTTCTAATAAGGTATTTTGTGCGTCAAACGAAGATCATTTGCCAAAGTTACATCCTCGGGAAGTTGATGTAACAATTTACCCAAACGGGGCCCATAGTTTTGGTGCTTCATTCCCTAGGGTTAGGATTTTGGATATTTAGGGTTTTCCATTGTTTCTCAATAATAAATAGGCCCTCAAGACTCATTGTAAGATAGTTTAGAGGCCTAAATTTGCCACGCCTCTTCTAAGATATAAGCTACCAATGCCCTGGCTAGTTTATTTCCATTCGGTTTGTAAGAATATTTCAGTTATGTGATATTAATGAAATGACAAATCTTTTATATTTCATCTCTGTGTTTATGTGTATTTATGTATTTTATTGCGTTCTTTCATAAGTTTGAATCAATGGTATCAGAGAGGTATGCTCTTTCTCGATCCTTCTTTGCATGTCCCCAACAAGGTTAGGGTATAAGGAGTAAGGGCTCGATATGGTTGAAGTTTTGCAATATGAACCTCGCAAACCTTGATGGTCGCCCATGGGGGACAAAAATAAAGATGAGGGAGCAGGATATCCTATCAAAATATTTCTCGAGGAGGCCCTTGTGAAACAAAGGAACACGATGATGGATAACTTTGCCCAGATCCTTCAACGACTTCCCACCGGCAATGCATATCCATCCAACAGCCACTCGGGAGGTGCAAATCCTTTTAAGGGAGGTGCAACTCCTTTTAAGGTACAAGTAAACTTTGACATCCCTATATTTGAGGGTCAAATAGATGCAGACGTCATAGATATATGGTTGAATCTATTGGAAGGCTATTTCTTGTTTAATGAATTTTCCAACCGGGAAAAGATTACTTTTTCACTCCTCAAAGCCGACCCCCATGTCAAGGAATTGTGGAAAACCTACTATGAGAAAACAGATGGAGGGGAACCCTCTTTGCTTTCATCCGCACTCACTTGGAATTCTTTCTGAGAAGCTATCAAGGAACAATATTATCCCATGGGGAGCTATGAGGATACGTATATACAATGGACTATGATGCAACAGCAAAGGGATCAAGATGTGCATGAACTGACGAATTTGTTCCATACCCTGTGCACAAAATTGGGTATCAAATATTCAGAGAAACATTTGGTGCTAAAGTACCAGAGTTGTCTGAACAGATACATTCAGGAGGAAATGGAGTTCCTCGACATCTCCTTGGTTGGCACAGCATATCGGTATGCTACAAAGATTGAGCAGAAGTTCAAACAAAATAAACGTGGCTTCGGATCTGCAAATCAGAAGTAAGGGAAAGGTGCCCCAAAACTACAGAAAAAAAGGATAAAGAAAAGGCGGGGTGCCCTATGATAACCCGCCAAAGTCTCAAGAAAAGAAAGACACTTCGAAGCCAAAGAAGGACACGAGAAATTGGTGTGAGTTCCATGAGAGATCCACTCACAACATAAGTGTGTGTTGTGCCAAGCAGTCACTCGTGGTCGAGCTGAAGGCTTCTGAATCATATGCATGCTCCAAATCTGAATCATAACCCAACAAGGGGAATGATAAAGGGAAGCATGTTATCGATGTGGAGCCCAATGTCTCTGTTTCCACCAAAATGATGTAGAAGGAGGAACCAGAATATCCAGAGGCGGTGAAGTGCCTCTTCCATTCCCAGATGTGGGTAAAGAATTCCCCACTATAGTTCATTTTCGACAGCGGGAGCCAAAAGAACCTCATTTCAGTAGAGGCTGTGAAGCAGTTCTGCTTGCAAACCACAACACACCCACATTCGTACACCATCAGGTGGCTTCTCTAAGGACGAAATCTCTGCGTCAACCAATAGTGTTGCTTTCCCTACAACATCAAGCCCTTTAGGAATGATGTATTATGTGACATTTCTCCTCTTGATGTTTCTGATGTATTATTAGGCCAACCATACTTGTGGAAGCGGCGTGTAGTGTATGAGTCTCAACTTCACTCTGTTATTGTTCATTTTGGAAATAATTTTTACAGGATACTGAAGGTAGCACCATCTTCTGCCATCTCTTTGGTTACAGCAAAAAAATGTAGTAAGCTCATTTCCAAATCTGGGAATTTTTTTTTTTTGATAATCCGCTCTCAAGGGAAGAAGAAGACTATGGCCATGACCTCCAGACAGAGTTCCTTTGCACGATAACAACATATGGACAAGGTCATGGAGGAGTACGGGTACATATTTACCTCACTCGAATGGGTGCCTCTACACTGTCAAGTCAAGCACCCCATCGATCTGACCTCAGGTGCGTCGCTTCCCAATGTACCAATCTATCGGCGCTCTATTTTGGAGAACAAAAAAATCAAGAGGTAGATTGAGGAGCTGCTACAAAAATCTTACATCTGGGCAAGTTCATCACCCTGTGGGAGCCCAATTGTGTTGGTTCAGAAGAAGAATGGGACTTGGAGACTCTGCATTGACTATCAGGTGCTAAACAATATCACTGTCCGGAATAGGTACTCGATCCCATAGATTGATGACCTTCTGGACCAACTCAAAGGGGAAAAATATTTCAAAAAGATTGACTTGAAGTTCGAGTATCACCAGGTACCAATCGAGCACTCTGATTTGTGGAAAACTACCTTTAAATCCAAGGAGGGAATTTTCAAAAGGTTGGTCATGCCTTTTGGGTTGTTGAATTCTCCCGCAACCTTCATGAGTTTGATGGACAACATATTGCGGCCATTCACCAACTATTTTGTAGTACTGTACTTGGATGACATCCTTATCTTCAGCCAGACTTGGGAAGAGCACCTCCACCACATCCGACAGGTTATCCAAACACTATGACAACACATGTTGTGTGCCAATTTGGAGAAGTGCACTTTTGGGATGACCTACGTTCAATATCTGGGATACATTATTGATAAGCAGGGGGTGCATGTGGATCCAACGAAGATCTAAGTCATTCGAGATTTTCCAGCCGCAACCACTCTAACAGAGCTCTGCATCTTTCTGGGTCTTGCCAATTTATACCGCAGGTTCGTGTTGGGATTCTCTCATATCACTTGGCCCTTGAGCCAAGTCACCAAGGGAGGAGTGAAAGAAAAATTATTTTGGTTTGAATCTCAACAGGAGTTTTTCGATTTTAAACATCGCCTATGCTCTGCCCTAGTGCTCACATTACCAGACTTGCAACAACCATTTGAGATCGAGAGAGGTGCCTCAGACTATGTTATTGGGGTAGTTCTTACTCAACAGGGGCATCCAATGGCATATCACAGTGAGACACTGTCTAACACAGCCCAGAAGTATCCCACTTATGATAAAGAGATGTATCACATTGTGTAAGCTTGATGACAATGGAAGCATCACATTTTGGGGAAGGAAATAGTCATCGACACAGACAATTGACCCCTGTAGTTCATACAGACACAAGGGAAAATGCAGAAAAAGTGCCATCAGAAGTGGTCCACATATTTGCAATAGTTTCATTTGAACATCAAGTACAAGTGGGAAGCACCAATAATGTTGCAGATTGCATCAAATGGTCGTCAATTTTGGCTCTAACCACTATGCTCAACTATTGTCGAAACGAGACTTCTTATTGGTCACTGCTCTACAAGATAAATCCATAATTTGGCCACACATACAGGATGTTCTTGGAGGGTAAGAAAGTTCCAAATTTTCACCTCTAGGATGAACTGCTATATCACCTAAAACACCTTTGTGTTCATTCAACTGAACGTTACAAGATGATATGGGAAGCACACTACAGTCGGGTCGTTGGTCATTTCGTAGTCAAGAAAATAGTGGTAGTACAACAAAAGTATTTCTATTTTCTGAACCTTGGACTGGATGTCGGTAAGTACATCAAGTCTTGCATTGCCTACAACATTGCGAAATCAACCATCAAGAATCAAGGCCTCTATACTCTGCTTCCTACCCCTAATTGACCTTGGGAATCCATCTCCATGGATTACATGTAAGGCCTTCCTTTTATAAAGCATGGAAAAGACTTTGTTTTCTTGGTTGTTGACAAATTCTATAATATGGCCATTATTGCTGCCTACAAGAAGAATATCACAACAGAAACCACTGGTAAACTCTTCTTTGAACGAGTGTGGGTACACTTTGGGATTTCATAGTCTATCATCTCATATCGGCAAAACAGGTTCCTCAATACATTTTGGTCCAACCTCTGGTCAATGCTGGACACCAAGCTCACCAAGTCCACAACTTTCCATCCCCAAATTGATGGCTAGGTAGAGGTCGTCAACAAGATGATCGTACACATTATGAGAATGTTCAACTCAAAGCATCCACACACATGGGATAAGAGCCTCCCCTATGTACAACACAACTATAATCGGGCTCTCCACGACTCAATCGGCCACAGCCCCTTTCAGGTGGGCTTGGTATTCCAGCCACTATGTCCCATTGACATAGCCATGCCATTTGCGACTACTTAGGCTGATTCGTCTCATGTCTAGTCTAAAGTTGACAAGGTGAACAACTTCATTAAGCGCATTCAGTACATTTGCCAATAGGTTCATGACATATTTTAGAGAGCCAATTCCAAGTACAAGTAGTGACATGATCAACATCAGGTGCCACACAACTTCTAGGTGGGTGACAAAGTGTGGCTACATTTGCAGAAGGAGCACCTCGTTTCACCCCACCGTAAGCTTCGCCTGCTCTGATATGGGTCATACACCATCACCAAGGCTGTATGGGACAAGACCTTCAAGCTTAGTATTCCACCATTCCTTAGTTTGCACCCAGTGTTCAATGTGGACCACCTTCAGACCTACTTCCCACCTCTACTAGACACCTCTGACATTGCAGAACAACTCACACCAACAGAGTTAAACCCATACTGCATCGAACAGGCTACCATGGATCATATCATGGACATGAAAATCAAGAACACGCCAATAGAAGATACAACTGTATCAAGTTGTCAAAGTTGGCCAACTCCTGTACCAAGGAAAGTGGCTCACTAGGGACTAAGTTCAACAGAAGTTTCCTCATCTCATGGAGGAAATCAACGCAATTGTGACCATTGTTTCCTAAGGGGGGAGGAATGATCCAGGTGGATATTTATGGCCACCCACCTATTCCTCTTGGGTCCTGACCATTGTTTCTTTCGGTTTTTTAGTTTCCTTAATTGTAGCATAGTTTACTATTTTTAGCAGTTTTTTTCAGGTCTTGAAATTTCAGAGCCGTTTTGAGGCCCTAAACGACGTTTTTTGGGAAAACCGAGAAGAACATAGTTTTCTACAGATGTTTCTCACATTGAAATTTGTATTCCTTGGATAGATATTTCTAACGAGGTATTTTGAGCATAAAATGGAGAACGTATGCCAAAGTTACGTCCCCGGGAATTTGATGTACCAATTTACCCAAACGGGGCACATAGTTTTGGCGCTTCATCTCCTAGGGTTAGGTTTTTGGATGTTTAGGGTTTTCTATTGTTTCTAAATAAAAAATAGGCCCTCGAGCCTCATTGTAAGACAATTCAGAGGCCTGTAGCCACCACATATCTTCTTATAGATAAGCTACCAACGCCCTAGCTAGCTTATTTCCATTCGGTCTGTAACGATATTTCAGTTATGTGATATTAACGAAATGAAGTCTTATTTCTACTGCATCTTTGCGTTTATGTGTATTTCTATATTTTACTGTGTTCCTTCAGAAGTCCGGATCAACCTTCCATAAATATTGTAGCACTCAGAGAAACCTTCCTAACAAGGTATCTTACGTGCCAAACAAAGATCATATGACCAAGTTACGACCTCGAGAAGTTCGTTGTCCAACTAACCCCAACGGAGCCCATAAACTCTTGGCATTCCTTCAACTAGGGTTATGGTTTTGTTTTTTTAGGTTTTCCATTTGTTTTTTAATAATAAAAAGGATCTTGATCCTCATTATAACACATCTCAAAGGCATGCAACCACCATGTCTCTTCTTAGAGATAAATTATGATCACCCGAGCTAGTTTATTTCCATTCTGTATGTAAGCATATTTCAGTTCTTTGTTATTAATGAAATGAAGATTTATTTCTACCACATCCCTTTGTTTATGTTTATGTTTGTATTTTGTTATGTTCTTGCATAAGTCTGGCTCAATGGTATCAGAGCGATCTTCTTTTTCTCTATTTTTCTTTGCATGTCCTCAACAAGGTCGGGGTAGACAGTGTTAGGGCTCGAACTGGTTGAACCTTTGTAAGATTGGCCTCGTAAACCCCGACGGCCTCCCATGGTGAAAGAAAATTAATATGAGGGAGTCTGAGATACTTTCAAAATATTTCTTGAAGAAGCCCTTGGGTGACAAAGGAACGCGATAAAGGACAACTTTACCTAGATCAAACAACAAATGCTCACAGGCGACGCATCTTCATCTGACAGACACTTTGCAGGAGCCACTCCCTTCAAGTTACAATTAAAATTTAACCATTCCTTTTCCTGCACTCAGTATTCAATGTGGACCAGTTGTGGCCATACTTTCCCCCATTGTTGGACACATCAGACATTGCTCAATAGTTAACACTAACAGAGCTCAACCCAAACTATATCAAACAAGCCATGACTGATAGGATCATTGACACACTGATTAAAAACACTTAACAACAAAGGATCCAACTATATCGAGTTTTCAAAGCAAGCTAACTCCTTCACCATGGAAAGTGTCTCACTAGGGAAATTGGCTCATCAAGTACCAGATTCAATAAAAATTTCCTCACCTTGTGGAGGCTTGGCACACAATAGGGACCATTGATTCCTAAGAGAGGAGGACTAATCTAGGTGGATATTTGTGGACACTCACCTATTCCACCTGGACCTCCATTTGGTTTCATCAGTTTCCTTGTTTATAACATAATTTACTATTTTTAGCAGTTTTTAGAGTCTTTAACTTTTGAAGTTGTTTTGAGCCCCTAAACGACAGTTTTTTGAGTTCCACAGCAGAATTTTGCCTAAGACTGTTGAAATTATTGTAGTACACGTAGAGATATTTATAACAAGGCATAGTATGCACCAAACCGAGATCATATGATAGTTACGACGCAAGAAGTTGGTTATCCAACTAACCCCAACGAGGCCCACAAACTCTTGGCATTCCATCTCCTAAGGTTAGGGTTTTGGTTTTTTAGGGTTTCCCTTTCTTGTTCAATAATGAAAAGGCCCTTGAGCTTCATTGTAACACAATTCAGAGGCATGTAGCTACCACATCTCTTCTTAGATATAAGCTATGATTTCCCGAGCTATTTTATTTCCATTATATGTTAGTTATTTTTTATTAATGAAATGAAGATTTATTTATGTTGCATATCTGTGTTTATGTTTATATTTTTATTCTGGTTGGTTCTTGCATAAGTCTAGATCAACAAACCATATTTAAAAAAAAACTTTTCTATTAGAATGGATCATGAATAGTTTCAAAATTAGAGGATTAATAAAAGGCACCACTCACTTTTTTTCGATGGAAATTCAAAGGGCAATCCAGGGAAGGTAGGAGCGGGAGGGGCTATCTAGTGCCACAAATAATAAAAAGAGATACAATTTTCATGGGGCTTAGGGAATCCTACAAATAATCAGACTGAATTTCTAGCGTTGTGTCAAGGTTTAGAGTTGGTTGTTTCAAGAATAATTTGATAGTTAATGGTATATGGAGACTCTTTAAATGTCATCTAACATGTGAGAAAACCCAAAGAGAATTTGGAGTAGGCTAGATCCACCATCCTATAATGCACACGCCTACAGATATGAAAATTTGAGAATGTTGAGTTCTTCGATGTCAAGCAACACCTCATTGCCAAATAAGATGCATTGGAAAACAATGGTACCTCCATAAAATAGGGAATCCTAATTCAAGACAACGTAAATGGGATATACAAATAATTTCCATGAAAATTCAAAATATTATTTCGAGTATAAGAATTTTGAACTCTTTAAGTAGTAGTGAAGGACGAATTAAATGGATGTCATACTAGTGGTCTTCTTCCCATATTCGATTAAATTTTCCGATCTCTTCAACATTTTTGTGGCCTCTCCATTGACAAGATTAGAGTCTGTGCCTCCATTTGGATAGATCATGTGGTAAGATGCAAAGTAGGATTCACATGGATGTGAGTCCATAACATTAATAAATATTAGAGGATGTAAAGGAATGTTTCTTCCAATTGAGTGGAGAGGCTACCATGTTTAAGGTACAAAGCTATGATGGCAATGAGAGGAATTTGTAGTGAAATAAATCTAGAGATTGAATGTTTGAGTCCAAAATTGTACTGGGTATTTAATGGCATTAAATTTGGAAATCAAATCAATGAATTGGTGGGGGAAGGATTTCTTGGCTGTAAGAAGTGTTCATCCAATGCATTTTCATTACTAGTTTATGTTGGATTCATAAAATTGTATGCAAGAAAGGTGTATTATGGGGTTGGATTTGTCATGGATCAGTCGTCCATTTCGAGAAGGAAGAATTTGGAAGGCACTTGAATTACCTTACAATGACCATGGAACACATTCCCACTTTGCTTACCAGGTAGGGGGGAATGGGCACCTTTGAGGCTCACGCTCAATTAGTGCTTTTAAATTAGAAAATTGGTCTCTCGCATACTAATATAGATAGGATGCAGATAAATTTTGAAAATCTAGAGCTTCATCTGTGTAAATTAGAAGCATTGAGTGGGAATGACACAACTAAATTAGTAGAGGCCAATATTGGGGGCGTGGAGTTGACGATTTGTCCGGATGTGGTTGGACAATTACAACAGAGGGAAGTTGAAGTGATGGAAGGAGTCTAGGAATCTGTTCCATTGCATCTAAGGTAGACAAAAGAGGAAAAAGAAGAATTCATCCCTAAACTTCGAGCAAACTATGAAGGCTAGTTTATCTCTTGTGTTAAGTCATGTATTCCAAGTATGTATTATTTTTAGGTGTTTTTTGAGGATATTTAGGCTATGTCAAATCAAAAGTGCAATAGGTAGGAAGTGTAGGAAGAAAGAAAGTTTTCTTCTGGATGAGGTTGAACTTAGTAGATGAAGATCTTATTGAACATGTAAAAGGTTCTGAACTTGAAAGCAGACTCATATTAATAGAAAAAAACCTAACCATATATATGTATATGTATATGTATATATATGTATATGTATATATATGTATATATATATATATCTATATATATATATATATGTATATATATATATATATATGTATATATATATATATATATATATATATATACATATATATATACATATATATATACATATATATACATATATATATACATATATATACATATATATATATATATATATATATATGGTTAGGTTTTTTTCTATTAATATGAGTCTGCTTTCAAGTTCAGAACCTTTTACATGTTCAATAAGATCTTCATCTACTATATATATATATATATATATATATATATATATAACCTAATAAAATGTCAATTTTCTTTTCACAATAGTTAAATAAATTTTTGTTAATGTTTAGTTATTAATTAATTTTAACTTTATATTTTATTAAATTATTATTTATGCGAATATGTATTATTGAGCCTAGAAGAGATGTTGCAAGGTTATGTTACATTATGTGATGTTATGAAAATATTTTAACTAGTTAAATTACATAACAACAAAAATAAAACTATAATTATATTTATCAATTATTAATAATTAAAGGATCCTAGATCCATCTTAACTCTAGATCTACCAAGTGTCAAGAGGGATCATCCCTTCAGAGACACACCTCTTTTAGAGTAAAAAGAGTTTTGATCCCTATTGGTGCTTAGTAGAAGCCAAGTTAAGTTGGATCTAGGCTAGTGTAATTATTCTCTTTTTTTTAGACAGAGAGAAATCTATCATAACTCAGAATCAGTTGTCAAACCAATAGTGTGGACAACCATCAGTAACTCTTATCACCAAATGTAGGCTTACTCATCACTCCTATTCAAGGAAAACAAAGTCAAATAGAATTACACTTTAGTGGTATGTAAGAGAGACTTTCACTCCTACCATATACCTATAAATCTTGGGTCATTTAAGTTGGAGAAAAAAAAAGCTCTTAGCCAAATACAACTAATTTTAAAGCCTACTCAAAACCCTATATAACTATCATTTTATTATTTACCTTATAAATATTTTATAATAATTTTCTATTTCAAAGCTATTTTTTCCAAAATAAAATTGAAAAATGTTTGAAATTATTTAACCTAAAATATTTTTCGTAATTTGTTATCAAATATTTCATAAATTTTCTAATATAATTTTTTATCTAATATTTCATAGATTTACAGTAGTTTAGAATAGTCAAGTATTGCCATATTAGTACAGTAATTCCGATCACAAGGACATATGAGCCAATTGTGTTCACCCATGGTAGAAGGTAACACCATCAAAGTTGCGTTGAGTCATCCACACGCACTCCCTCACATGGGCATATGTGGTTGACAGTGGATAGTGTTGCAAACACATCATCATCAATGTATGAATAATAATATATATACGAATTCCAGATATTTTCCAGATATTTTCCAGATCTACAACCAAAATAATATATATACGAATTTATAAAGAATCAATATTTTCTATAATTAATAATATATTAAATACAATTATTTTATAAATGCTACCCATAAAGTAATCACAACATTTTTCTAAATATTTAAATACACTAAATAACAAAAAAACAAATGATTCACACAACCACTTGAGTTATAACTTTATTTTTTTATTTTGACTTAAATATTTTAAATTTTTTAAACATCAAATTTGTTTATTTTAAGTATTTATATTATTTTTTTATTTTATATTTTATATTTATAATTAAAATAAAATAAATTTATTTGATTTGATTTTTTAAATCCATATGCGTTGTTGATTAGGGCACGCATACATTTGACATGTCATCGCAGGATCAGCAGAAACTCCACGTACCCGTCAACTAATAGTAGTGGTTAGATGTTGCTGTCAATTGAGTGTACAACCCCGTGAACACCTTATTCTTTCAAAATAATATTTGTGCGTACCATGATCACTGTGTAAACTTTTAGTCTTAAAGACGATGACTGAAACTCCATTTTCAAAATCAATGTGAGTTTCTATGAATTTCAATTCTTCACCTACTCCTCGGTCTGTTTATATTCATTTTGGAGATATTGTAACTTAAACTTATAATCATAATTATCTAAAAATATATATCTCACTAAATTTATGAACAAGTTTTAAAAAAAAATTCAACATCCTCAAAATTTATAGTATACTTAACTTGAATGATACAAATTTAAAAGTAAAATATAAATATTTCGAAAAATGATTGACTAAGTGAAAAACGTCTGTAATAAAAAAGTAAAAAACAAACAGTCCCCGCGTTACAGGACTGCTTTTTCTTGGCGTTCACATGGACTCGCTGCTTCCAGAAACTCCCGAGAAGAGAAAATAGAATTACGTAGCAAGGAACTTCTTGAAGGGAAAATATGATACGTTTCAAAAGCTCTGGGTTCAAGAAATTGACTGAAAACGTCGTACTAGTGATGACGTAAGCACTCGCCACAGAAGCGGAAATGAATCTCCTGTGGCCGAATTTATTTATCATCCATTTATAGAATCCCAGTGAACAAGGGAATTGCAGAGGAAGAGAAGAGCGGCTTCCCAGACAAGGTCTCCAAGGCTATTATATATTTTAGAGTTTTTGCCAAAATTAAGTGAAACATTTTTGTCAAATCCTTTTAAACCAACTAGAAAATTAAATTGTGAAGACCTGACATTTCAAACTCATAATTCCAACCTATCTTTATGAAATTATGAACCAATGCTGTCTAAAATATAATTTAAATAAATAAATAACTATAGCCAATAAAATACACTTCCATTTTGCGTGTTCGGTGGAATTTCTCACCTTAAATTGTGTCAATTTCTACATTTATAGTGTTACGTCATAAAGTTACTCATGGCTCCTGCATTTATAATTGAATGATTTTTCACCTACTCTTCCATTATAGTGGAGATTCCCTAATTGCCATTACTATTGTCAATTTTAACTTCTTGTCTTTTATGGAACTGGCTGATAGTTTGGGGTTTTCCAGACATGGTTCACGGATTTTCAAAACTATTTGTCATCGCAAACAAATTTTATTCAATTTCATTTTTTGAAAAACGAGAAATCAAACTTTTCAATTTTTTTCCAGATAAAATTGTTATATAATTAAGAGATGTCAAGACACAAAAATGAAAAAGTCCAATCCGGCACTTAAAAATCACCATTGAAGAGCAGCTACAGGACAAAGTTTTACGATTGAATATTAAAAAATATTGAGAATTCCCAGCTTTGTGGAATAAAAGGCCGTAAAATAAATATACAAATGTTTATTACTTCGGTCCGACAAGTTGATAGATTATGGATAACTATTTTTATATTTTATATTTTAATAAATTTATATATAATATTTAAAAATAGCGTTTTGAAGATGGTGTTAAAAAACTTTAATCATCATTCAAAAAAATGAAATTAGTTAAATGTAGAGTGAAATATGTGGAAAATGTTTCATCATAAAATATGGGAAATCAGAGATGTCAACACACAAAAATGACAAAGTCCAGTACCGCACTTACACAAAGTGGGAAATCAGAGATGTCAACACACAAAAATGACAAAGCCCAGTACCGCACTTACACAAAGTTTTATTGTGGAATGTTAAAAATTATCGAGAATTGCTAGTTAGCTTTGTGGATGAAAAGTCATAAAATAACTAAATATATAAATGTTTATTATTTAGTAGTTGATAGATTAACATATTATATTATATTAATAAATGTGGTTGATAAATAATCATAAATATATATTAATTACATACATAGTCATATTAATTAAAGTAGTTGAAGAATGTGAAAAATATATTTAATATTAATATTTAAATCTTAATTAATAATAATAATAATTAAATAAATAACGAAATAAAATTATTATTATTATTTTATTATTAAATAAAAATAATTATTAATTTTTTTGTAAGTTTGGTAAGAGTACATTTTCATCATGTCCAAAATATCACTTCTATTGGAGCGGGGAATTGATTAGATGATTTCACCTCAGAGAATGCCTTAACAGAGCACACGGGATCACTCTCTATCCAAGACCTCATAAACAAATTTTTTTAATATTAATTATTATTAATATTTAATTTAATTAATGAATATAAAAATTGATTAATTTTAATAAATAATTAAAATAATTAATATCACACACATCATTGATATATAATAATAATAATAATAATCATTTAATTATCTATTTAATTAAATAATAATAATAATAATAATAATTATTATTATTATTATTACTATTATTATTATTATTATTATTTACTATGGTTGGTGATGTTGGACCATGGTTGACCATGATTGACCATGCTTAACCATGGTTGAATTTCATATCAAGACAATCTTTGCCACAATGTGACGTTCAACCATGGTTGACCATGATTGAACATGGATGACCATGGTTGATTTTCATATCAAGACGATCCTTGTCATAATGTGATGCTAGACCATGGTTGACCATGGTTGATTTTAATATCATGACAATCTTTGTCACAATGCCACGTTGGACCATGGAAAACTATGGTTGTTTTTCATATTAAGACAATATTTGTCACAATACGATGTTGGACCATGGTTGACCATGGATGACCATGGTTTTCATAGTGTGACATTGGATCGTGACACAATCTTTGTCGCAATGTGACCATGGTTGATTTTCATATTGAGATAATATTTGTCACAATGCGATGTTGGACCATGGTTGATAATGGATGCCCATAGTTGTGAGTGTTAGGGTCTTATAATAATAGGGTTCATAATTTTTTAATTGACTTTGATAGTCTTGTAAATATGTACATACCTTGCTTTCTACAAGTTGTTTTCCCATATTTGAAAATAATAGAAAATTAAAAAGAGGGTAAAAGTCCTAAAAGAAAGATCAAAGGACTTAGAAAAGAAAAACATCAAAAAAGAATTAAAAAATGGACCCCAAAAGAAAAAATAGATAAAATAAGACATAAAAGTGAGCAAGTCAGAATGCCACAACTATTTACTTTTATTGCAAGAATAATGATTATGTGCAGATTGTCCAAAATTCCATAATCCATGATCATTTAAATAACTTAATCTTAACTTTTCATGCTTTGAATTTCATGTTTTAGATAGAGAATAAAGATATGTCAAACAATTTAAACTTGACAAATCAGTAGATATTTAGAGAATAAATGAGGAGCTCAATAGTTTAATTTCAGCCCTCGAATGAAATAAGGTTAGACTTAGATAGTTTTTATGCTTTGAAAGAAAAATGGATTTAGGGTCGCAAGCTTAAATGCAAAAATGTTAGAATAATAATGGGTAGGTAGAAAGCAGTTGTGAAAAGCATGTAATAAAGCATCATATGGAAAAAATTACTAATTTCCCCTATCCCACATTGATCCAGTATTCTAAACCTTCAGTTAAAGAGGCTCAGAGAATTTCTTTGACTTCTGTTGGGACTGGACCCAAGGCTTAATAACTAGTTGGTTAAAAATATTGGATTCCCTACATAAAATCCATTTCATAGGCATATTCACCCAATTAATTTCATTTTCATCCAAAAAACACTCAAAAACCCACAAAATACATTTTATCCTAAGTTTATGTGTAAAAATCAAAATGGGATAATTTTATACTAAAATTCCTATTTACACTTTACTTAGTTTATTTCTATATCTTTTAATTCATTTCATCTCATTTCATATTAATTTCTAACATAATGTATTAAAACCTTATAATACCCCTTCTCGTATATATTAATTAATTTTTTAAATAAATATCCCAAAACCCACTTATTGAACATTAAACCTATGGTTTATATTATCCCACATGCTAAATAAAAACCACATCATTCCCCATAGGTTAAACATTATATTAAAAATAAAAATATTAAAATCTTGCTTGAATAGACATAAAACATTGGTTAATGTTTTATATGCTATGTAATATATGCCCCGCCAACCATAATCGAGCATTGATTTTATACTAAAAACATATGTTTTTAATATGAAAATCTATCTCGCCACATATAAAATATCCGGTTCACACACCCCACCGCCAAGCAACTCCGAAACAAATCTTCGTCGTTCGCTTCCTTATCTCCAAATCCGACGATCAAAAGGCTATATCACATTTTAAACTGCGCGATTAAAACCCATTTAAAACTTTGCGAAATGGGTGGTTTAGCACCCTTCTCTCTCCTCCACGCAGCTACATTCCATTGGATTGCATTCGATCCAGAAAAACGATTTACCGCCAAATTCCTGTGCAATAACCACCTATGGTTTTCTGCCTTCACGTGCCAAACTTCCCTCTGTTTTGATATGACCTGCATTTAAGGTTAAATCCGTATTAAACCTAAAACATCATATAACCTTAATATTGCACTATCAAAGCCCTTCTTTGCATTATTTCTGTGCATTCGTACTCTCGATTGAAGAAAAGAAGACCTGCACACTATTTTACGCCCAGAGAACCTGAAAAGCCCCTGAATTCACTGTCAAGATTAATGGAAAGCTTCCAGATTGTTTCCAGAGGCCTTCAAAAGCTACCAGAAATCTGTTCGACACCTCAGAACCTGTTTTAAAGACCCAATACCTGCACAAATGGGTATTTTCCGAAGAAAATAAACATGTTTATCATTCTAAAAGGAATTTTTGAAAGAATTAAGCCCAGCAAAGCCTATTTACCCAAAGAAAGACCTTGTAGTTGCCCGAAAAGAACGAATTACCTATAAAAAATCTAATAAAACTCTTGTTTCAATATTGCATACGGTTTTTAAGGAAAAATTGAATTTATTTTATCCTTTACAGACCTTATAAGACTCTGAATTTGCCCAGAAATCCTTTGCAGGTAACTCCAACCCTTTTGTGCCCAATTTCAACTAGTTTTAGTCTTATTTTTTTGAAAAAGGCATAAGAAACCCTTGTTTCTTATTTCTAAACCTGTAAAGAGGCTAAAATCCAGTTTAAAAGTCAAAATTGAAGGGTTAAATTCAAAAGAAAACCAAGTTGTGCCTATTTTTATCCAAAGAAATTTTGTCAAAGTCAAAACAACTTCTGTAAACCATTTAATCTTACAGAAGAATCCAAAAAGCCTAAATACAGAGTTTCAGTTATCCAGAAAGCCTAAAAATATCAAAATCAAATCCATCCATGTCCTCCAAAACTGCAATTATTGCAAATCCTCTACAACCTCCTATTGTAGACATTGAACATACACCTTTAGCAGATGTAGATTATAATATAGCAGACCCATTAGTAGAATTTAACCTGTTAGACCTCCACTGCTGGAATCTTGAAAATTCCTTAGATCAGGTTGAAGAAGTCCAAATTTTGGAGTCAAACCTACCCAAATATGTTGTCCCACTCACTCATCAATGCCCAGAAGTTATTAGGTTGTGTCAGACCTATTATTCACTTGAACAAAGAGCAATGGTAAATGCAAATAAATAAGTATTGTTTACAATTACTGTTGAGTCAATAAACCAGATGCTACAACTTAAATCTGATGCCAAATATGTTCCTTTGTCAATAGAAGCACTCACAAAGTTGTGCATTGGCCCGGACTTTCCCAAAAGGTTTCAGATTTTCCAAGTGTTCATGCCTTTACATGTTGAAATTCCACAAATCAACCCTCCTTATTCTACTTCAAAATTTCCTGAAGAGTCTAGTCATGTCATTTCCATGTTGTCATTTATCCTAGGATACTTTATAGATGAACAAACAGATAAGTCAATCCTAGGTTTCCTATCTACCTTTGCACCAGGACAACCTCCTTCTGTAATTTTCAATTATGCTAAATACATAACTGATAATATCCATGATCAGCTTGTCAAACTACCAATTGAAGGAGTATTTAGATATACATCCTTTCTTCTCCATATATTCTTATATTTTCAAGCAAACAAGTTCCCTATAACCCTGCAGAAGCTTTATATTGAAGAGAATCCGCTTTCAGTCATCTTTTGAAAATCTTTGATCATAAAAGAGTCCACAGAGTTCGCTTATGCAGATTTTACAGATTACTTTGTCCACCCATTGATAAATATGTTGACTAATACAATACAGCCAAGGATTATTGATGAAATGAAGAAATTTCTACAACTATCAGAGCACACTAAAACTGGAGATTGGTACTTATATGAAAAACATACAGAAATCAAAGTTTTTGGGTTTAATATTTTACCCTATATACTACCTAAGTATGTGCCAATGAGATTTTTTGCCTACGAGTACATTAGGAAAATCCTAAATTCAGATTCAATCAACTTTCTAGCAGTTAAAAAGAAGACCCAATTTAAGTTGAAGAATCAAGTAGGACCTTTTTATTTGTAATCATGGAGATGCATGACAAGAAGCAGACAAATAGTTACTTGAGTACATATTTGAAGAAAGCTTCTCATGGGACTATGATCCACAAGGAATACTAAGCAAAATGAGGGTTAAGTGCAAGCTAACACCTTATATTCATGAGAAAAAACAAGAGATTGAACAATATGTCAATCAAATAGAGTGGCTATAAAATGACTTGGTAGATGTAGTTAAACAGGGTGATACTAGCCACACCTTGCAAACTGCAAATCAAGGAGAGAAAGCTACTAAAAGATTCAGAGAAGAAGGTACCTACACTGCTGAGACAACAGCTGAAACTAGGTTTAAACTCAGATACAATAAAAAGCATAAAATCAATCCAGTTGATAAAGGAAAAGTGACCATAGAAGTGGAAGATATAGATGTTCCAGTGACAAATACAGATGCTGCTACAGTCATTACAAATGAGCCAACCATAGAGAATCTAAATGAAGAAAATCTTGATAATTCAAATACACAGGTAGTAGAGAAATAACAGAATATAGAGGCATCATCCTCACAAACAGTAGAAGAAAAAGATCTTGATATCAGGGAAAAATATAAGCAGATTAAGAAAAAGAATGAAGAAATAAAAAATGAGATATATTATCAGTATTTGAAACAAACACCAGGCATTCAAAACAGACTTTTATCAACTTTTGATTATTCAAACAAAAAATTGATTATGTTAATGCTCCAACCAATAGTTAAGACTCCCAAGGCAGTTGCAGATTATAAGAAATTTGATCTTGAAGTGCCAACCGAAAGTATCCATGCATTAGATCAGATTGAGTTTCACAGGCAAACTTCTAAGATGTTATATTCTACCATAACTACCAAGGCTATGAGTGTCCAAAAACTTCAAAATACAATAATAAACATGTGAGATCAAATGAAAGTTGGCAAAGCTTCCTCATACGCTAAAGATCTTAGGAGTAAGTCTTTAGAAGAGTTGGTTATCCAAGTTGGATATGATCCTGCAAATGTCAAAGCTGCAGAAGAGTTAGTGAAGAAAAAGAATGTTGATATTGTAGCTTGTCCATGAAAGAGAAACTATAAAAGCACAAGAAGCTCCTACAATAATTCCCATGGTTACTATAGTTGTGCCTTCAACTCTAGCAGAAGAGTTGGCACCAAAAGTAGCACTTGCTACTGTAGTGCCAGTAACCTCATCCACTACTTCAGCCATAGAATCCTCTACTACAACAGCTCAACATTCTGATGAGGCTAGTAAACTACTTAAAGCCATGGAGGAAATGTCACTTCAAACCAATGAGATTAACATATTGAAGAAAGTGATTGAAAATATTGAAGATACAAAGAAACTAGCCGAAATCAATGCCAAAAATCATGAACAAAGGGCTAACAGGTTAAATGTGGAATTGAATAATCTCCAAAAATATTTAACCTTGAAAGAGCCAATGTCTTATGTGAAGAATTAGTTATGGAACAAAATCATTGAAGTCATCAATGATGTTTGGCCATCAATTCAGGTAATCTATGAGAAAAGAGATTTACTGAAGGCAGCACAAGAAGAGATTAAGAAAACAAAAGATGAACTAGGTGCCAAACCTGAACAGGCCCTAGAATTGATCAAGTTTCTCAACAGTAAAAACAAGAAAGAGTTGGAAGAAATAGAAATTACTGATAAGACAGAGACAATACTTGAAATAAGGAAAGTCATTTCAAAGAAGAATTTGATGAAACAACTTGAAGAGAAATGTGAAAACATGAACATATCCATAACCAAATTTCTGGTTAAATTCGAAAATATGAGGCAAATAGGTTTGCCTAAAATTTTGGTCATTAATGATAAACTCATGCCACAGGAAGACTACAACAAAAATATTAGATATTATAAAAAAGAGCAGGTGGAAAAAAAAAAGGACAAGGAATTCCTACTGGGAAGTTCTTACACAGAAGTTTTGAAGACTTGTTTTATCTACAGCATGAGATAAAACACTTATTCGTCATAAAGCCAACATTTTCTAGATACACTGAAGAAAAGGAGAACTTTAGAAAGCTGAAAAAGATAAAAATTCCCGATGATGAATCTTGGGAATCACTCATTGACTTGTTGTAAAAGTCAAAATGCAGAGAGAAATATTAAAACAACTTGTTGATTTTTTACAATCAAAACATAGCAGTTTTGACAGAGTTTAAAGTGTATTAGAGGTAAAGAGTATCAACTAAAAGAGTATAAGATAAAGAAGATAATATTTCAAAATAGATTTGAAATGTCAGTGCCAACAAAGAGGACAACAAGGTAGCAAGCTACACCCATTCCAAAACAATTTTCTATTTTGTTTGGATAAATAGGACAACTTGCTGATTTGTTAAGCATCTATCCCTATTTTTTTGTAAAAGATATTTTATTTTTCCTTAGATAATCCATAGAAGCATTCTAGGATATTTTGTGAATATTTTTGTATATGTACTTCATATTTTGAAGCATTATTGTGGAATAAATTACTGAAGACTTCTATAGTCAATATTTCTGTACTTGAAGGCTTTGTGTTGCAAGTTCGAGTAGCAAACTGGATCAAAAAATCTAGCATCATATTTAAGGATTCATGTGATGAGCTGTTGAAGTGAAGTACTTTATACTTGTCATTTTTTATCTTCTAATGTTTTCATGCATCCATTATGTATTCTAAATTTGAAAGATAAAACAAGAGTATTATTTTAGGATTTGTTAAAAGTACCCTGTCTTTACTGTTTATCATTTCTATGTTTTCTGCTGATTTCCAAAGTAGGGAACCCTTAATTGCTCCCTCTTTTGAATGGCCTCTGTCTACTCCTTCCTTATTCGGGCTCTTTATTCTGATCAAACAACTTCACCAAATAGCCTTCCAAGATCTTCAATGACTTGTCTATCTTGCCCTGAAAATATTTGACTTTTTGACCTTGATCCTAGTTCTGTTTGCTTAAAATTTTGACTCCTTAGCCCAATGGACAAACAGATCTATCACTATCCATCTCACTAAGTGATTTGTTCTCACCAAACCAAACCAAATCAAAACCAATTTTCACAATCATAACTAGCCTAACATCTTATAATTAAAACAAAGTTAAATCTTAAAGAGAGAGCCCTCTTTGAACCCTAGGAAGGCTATATCCTAGAGTTTAAAAGTAGGTTTGTGGTTACCTCTAATGTTCTTAGACTATAAACTAAAATCTCACAAATTTGGAATTATTAGAGTGATAATAGTGAGAATGTGATGTTAGACCATGAGACAATCTTTGTCACAATGTGACCATGGTTATTGATGATCATTGACCAATCTTTGTCACTATGCAACATTGGACGATGGTTAACCTTGGTTGACAAATATTGGCTATGGTTGACCATGGTTAATGATGGGTGACCATGGTTTATTTTCACATTGAGACAATCTTTGTCACAATGTGACTTTGGACCATGGTTGATTATGGTTCAGTTTCATATTGAGGAAATCTTTCTCACAATATGACGTTGGACGATGGTTGATGTTGATTGACGCTGGTTGATAATGGTTGAACTGGATGATTTTCATATTGAGACAATATTTTTCATAATTTGATGTTGGACCATGTTTGACCATGATTATAGACCCAAGGGATTATGTTAAACCCTAGGATTATTATTGTAAACCCTATGAATAATATCAAACCTTAGGATTAATATTATAAACTCTATGAATAATATATACCTTAGTAATATGAACACTTAGATTAATAAACCCAAGTGATAGATATTATAAACCTAAGGAACTAATAAACACAATGGATTAACACTAAAAACCCAAGGGATTTTAAACCCAAAGGAATAATATTAAACTTAATGGTTTATATTATAAACCCATGGTATATAAACGCTAAGATAAATATTATAAACCTTAAAAAATGCGTGGTTGATCATTGTTTTCCATTTTTTATTTTCATATTAGCACAATATTTGTCACACTGTGACATTAGACCATGGTTGAGCATAATTGATTTTAGTGTTGAGATAATTTGTGTCACAATGCAATGTTGGACCATAGTTGACCATGATTGATTTTTGTATTGAGACAATATTTGTCACAATGCGACGTTGAAACATGGTTGACAAAGCATGATCATGACTGTCATAATGTGACGTTGGACCATTGTTGACCACGATTAACCATTATTGACCATAATTGACCACGATGAACCATGTTTCACCAATATTGACCATGATTGACCATGAATTATTTTCATATTAAGAAAATCCTATGATAATCCCTCAGATAAATATTACAAACAATAATATATAAACCCTATGATAGATATAATAAATGGTAAAACAAAATTATTTGACCATGATTGATTTTGATACTGAGGAAATTTTTGTCACAATGTAATTTTGGACCATGGTTGACCATCATTGATTTTTATATTTAGACAATATTTTTCACAATGCAACATTAGACCATGCTTGACCATGCTTGACCATGGTTTATTTTCATATTGAGACAATCTTTGTCACAATGTGGCATTGCACCATGATTGACAATGGTTGACGATGGTTGAAAATGGTTGACCATAGTTGATTTTCATATTGAAACAATATTTGTCACAAGGTGATGTTGGACCATGGTTGAATATGGTTAACCATGATTATAAACCTAAAGGATTTATATTAAATCCTAAGATCAATATGATAAACCTTATAAACAATATTATACCCTAGGAATATGAACCCTTAGCTTAATAAACCTAAAGGATTCATATATTAAACCCAAGGGATTAATACAAAAAACCCAAGAGATTAATACAAAACCCCAAGGGAATAATATTAAACCCAAGGGATTAATATTATAAACCCAAGGTATAAAAACACAAGATAAATATTATAAACCGTAAATAAACATGCTTGACAATCATTGACCATGGTTGATTTTCATATTGAGAAATTTTTTGTCACAACATGACATTGGACCATGGTTGACCATGATTGATTCCCATATCGAGACAATCTTTGTCACAAAATGATTAATAAAACCAAAAAATTTATATTATAAATTCAATCCCTTGGGTTTCTAATATCAATCCATTTGGTTTATAATATTTATCTCTTTGCAAACTACAATTATAATACTTATTAATTATTATTAATTCCAATGAAATCAAACTTAACCAAAACAATATTACTTCCTATAATTCTAATAATTCCAATACTATTAATAACATTAGCAATATTAGTAGCGATAATAATATTACTATTAAAAACAATAATAATAATACTATTAATAACATTGATCTTAACAACATTAATAATAATACTATTAATAGTTCTTTTAATAATAATGAAATTAACTCCATTGATGGTATTAATAATACTGCTAATAATATTAACAACCCTAATTTTAAAAATATCATTAACTTTTCTAGCTTAAATTTTAACCCTTCTGTTTTCAGTCTCCTTAATAAGGGGCTTAATTTGGCCCAGGCCCCGAAGAAGATTCTTGTTGATGACATTATTTGCAGCATTGAATATGGCATTAAGGATCTTCCTGATAATGTTAAGGAGACTATTAAACAAGATTGTTCCATTATTCTCAGGAAGGCTAAGCCTCCCAAAAGAAACTTGAGCAAGCTTGAGGTTCTTGCCCTAAAATCCCTTACGGACAACCAGAGCATTGTCATCCTCAAGGCTGACAAAGGTGGTGCCATTGTCATTATGGATAAATCTGACTATGTTAGCAAAATGCCAAACCATATTTCAAATAGTGGCAGTTACGTTAAGCTTAAAAAGAATCCCCTTAAATTTATTTCCAAGGAGATTTCCCTGGCCATTAAGTCAGATTACTCTCTTAATCCTCTCTATAGAAAACTTATTGAGAGCAATCCCCTCACCCCCAGGATTTATGGCCTCCCGAAAATTCATAAATCAAGGGCCCCTTTGAGACCTATTTTTAACACAATAGGTTGTCCCTCTGATCATCTCACTAAATTCTTAGCCCAAAATCTTAAACCCCTTGTGGGTCTCACTAAATCCTATGTCGAGGACTTGGCCTCCTTCATCAAGGAATGGAAGAACATCAAGTTGGAACCTGGGGAATTGTTAGTCAGATTTGACGTTGTTTCATTATTTATCAAAAAACCCATCAGGGAAGCCATTGATGTCGTTAAGCAGATCTCAGACAAGGACACTTCCAAGTTGTTGGGCCTCTGCCTCACCTCGACCTTTTTCAGTTTTCAAGGTGAGTTCTACGATCAGACTTGTGGTGTTGCTATGGGATCCCCTCTCTCACATGTGGTCGCTAATATTTTTATGGAATATTTTGAATTTAAGGCCTTAGCCTCAACTCAATTTCGCCCTAGGAAGTGGAAGATATTCATGGATGACACTTATGACATTTGGCCCCATGGTCTAAAGAAGTTAGATCTGTTTCTTAGGCACCTAAATTCCCTGTCAGATTCCATCAAATTTACCATGGAAGTTGAGGTTGATGGTTCACTTCCTTTTTTGGATATCCTTCTCTCTAGAAGGGATGATAGTTCCATTTCCCACCAATTTTTTCGCAAGAAAACACACACGTAAAAGTGCCTTCATGCTGGTTCTCATCATTTTCCTACTCAGAAATTTGGTTTTCTTTGCACTCTTGCTACATGTTCTCTTAGAATCTGTGATGACAACCAGTTGGAATCAAAGAAATCCCATGTTATTGAGGTTTTCGAAAATAATTGGTATAGTAGATCCGAGGGCCATAGGGCCTTTCAAAAGGCCCATAAAATTTCAAATCAAAATATACTTATGTGGATCTTGTTTCCAAGGTTAATCTCCCATTTATCCAAGGGGCCACGGACAAGATTGCCCATGTCCTAAGAAGGAATAATGTCTCCTCTTCATTAAAACCCCTTTGTACTATTAAAAATTCTCTCGGATCTTTCAAGGTCCCTATCAACCCTAAAGACATGAAGGGTGTTTACATGATTCCTTGTTCATGTGGCACGCCCTATATTGGTGAAACAGGTTTATCCATTAGACAAAGAATCCAAGAGCATGCTACATACATTAGGCACAATCAATCTCGCACATCTGCTCTTGCAAAACATGTGGAGAAATCTTGTCACCATGTATGCATTGAAGATTCCAAAGTCATTACTAAGGTTGACGACTTCCATCTTAGGAAGCTTAGGGAAGCCATTGAGATTGAGCGTCATGCTAAAAATATCAATAGGGATGATGGTTGGAAGTTGAGTAAGAGCTAGACTTTAGCTCTTTCTAGATGAATTACCTACCCCCCCCTCCTTAATTTTTGCCTGTTCTTCTTTTTCATTTTTCCTCCTTTTTCTTCTTTTGTTCCAGCCTTTTATATTTTATTCCCCTTATATTTTCTTATATATTATCCGTCTTCTTCTTCTTCTTCTTTTAATCCCTATGTATCATATTTAAATAATTAAATATCTAACATAACTCTTTTATATTATAGATTACATAAAAAAAATTATATATTATATTTTATTATAATATCTATTAATTAATCAATTAAATTTTTTTAATTAAAAATGTTTAATATTCTTCTTATTAACTAATTAACTAATCAATTAACGGTTAGTTTTTAAACGGCTATTTTTCTTGAGCTAATACCGGGCAGTGATGCATCCACACTATTTATTCAATAAGATCGATTGACTTCTTCACCTTGTCTTGAGGATGAACCACATTAGTTGGTTCGAAACATTGACCAAATCTTAATAATGTGATTAATCTGAAAAGACATTTATCTATATAAAGAAATATTAATAATTATTGATTATCGATCCTTTTGGTTTATAAATCTAAAGGTTCATATTCATAGGGTATAATATTATTCATAAGGTTTATAATATAATCCTAGGGTTTAATTTAAATCTCTTTGGTTTATAATCTATTTAGTTTATAATATTTATCCCTTTACGAACAATAGTTATAATTATTATTAATTATTCAAAAATGTAATTATTAATAATTAATAATTAATTTATGGTTAATAATATTAAGATGACCATGGTTTAGATTATAAATCCATTCGATTTATAATATGTATCTCATTATGAATAATAATTATAATTATTAATAGTTTTTGTTGTCCTTGATCTAACCAACTAGAATTTGAATTTTGAATCTCATGTTTTACATACTACTTCATAACAAGGCGATCACTGATTAAACTACACCCCATGGGCTATAACTATATAACTATTAATAGTTATTAATAATTATTATTAATTATTAATAACTAATTATTATTAATTAATAATAATTAATAATTAATAATATTTATTAATATGATTAATTTTGTAATTATTGTTTTTTTTAATATTTTTTAATAATTATAACTATTAAATAATTTAATATTAATATAAATAATATTAATATTAATTATTTTAATATTAATATTAATATTAATAATTTTTTTTAATTTTAATATTACTATATTTTTTAATACAACTACTTCTAACTAAGGAAAAGCAAACCCAACACTTCGTGGTTCAAATTCGTTCTAATTATAACTTTTTCCTTTTCGAATTTACTAGAGCACCTTTTCTCATTCTATAATTAAGTGACTATGAAAATGTCGTTAACATAATTTGCCACCCTCGGTAAGACAAATTGAAAACATTGTGTTTTCTTTTAAATGTATACAATATGGATAAAAGGTCATGGTCTGATGGTTTCCTTTTTACTGCAAGTATAATTTGTTATTATTTCATTGTCAACTCGGAAGATATGTAATTTTCTATTATATTTAATTTCTACTTTAATGTTTATCATTTGAAATAATGCTTTAGTTGAGAGTGCAAACGCTACAATTTTGACCCAGAAATACCAAATCTCTTACTGTGACTATGGATAATTTGTCCTTTTATTTAGAGTGGCTGAATTGTGTCATCATACAAACGACATAAGTTGAACATTGACTTCCTCTGCCCTACAAACACTGGTAATTAATAGGTGCTACCACTATTATTGAGTGGAAAGAGATTTTTTTTTTTTATTTCTGAATATTTTGAAGTATTCTTGAAACTTAATGTAAGGCTATAATTATTGTTAATGGCTAAGTTAACAACTAAGATTTCTTTCTGGATCTACACTAAGCTCACTGTAACAGTTGGTGTAATCACTGATGCGGTTGTCAACATAGTTCGTGTTTTCACTGTTGCATTCTACTGTTGTGTTGGTTGCTTTAATGGTTGCCCCAAATCCTTGACCCAACTATGCAATAGATAATCATGTGTTTGTGTCAATATTTAACATTGGCATTTTGGACATTTTATTGTGGCGGGGTTGATATTGTAAACTCTTTGATATGTTATAACCTTAATACTCTCGGCACGTTACAATATGAAGGAAAATGTTAATACTAATTAGTGTCACCGCGGACGTCAATTGTTTGTTCTATTAATTACTATTGGAACAATATGGATTCTTAGGTGCGATGTATTGCGTTGGTGTTAGTATGTGGAAAATCTATGGGGACCCCTACGTGTCCAAACATCAACGACACACATGCTTAGGGTTTGGAATTGATGGCTATAATTTTTTGGGATCATTTTTAGGTAACTTCTCACCCCATTCCACCGTTATGGTAACATTTGCACCTCCAATCGTGCTGGAAATGGGTTCTACAACTATAGTTTATGTTCCAACCATTATTCCTTTGTTTGAGCCTTTATGACATTCGTTCTCTCTATTTTACATTCCAGACTCGAAACTCCACAATCAATAAACTACATTGGCAGAGTGACAATGAACGTTTTTGGTAATTGTCTCTGAGCAGCATTCTCTAGATTATTTACAATAAAAAAAAATCTTTTATATTTTTGGTTAAAATGTAATTTACTATCTCTATGATAGTATGCTTTCTCATATCAAAAAACCTATTTTTGGAACTTAGCACCAAGCTTTCGTTGTCCAAATTGGATTAAGGTTCTGCCTAGAGTACATTCTCGGATTTTAAAGGACATCGTGGTTATGGTCCCTTTGTCCTAAGGTTGATTTTGGTAAATGGTTCTTGATTTTTTCTCACTCGTGTTTCTTTTCTATACTAACAATGTGTTCCTTTCTATGGATACCAGAACTGATCAACGAATGGATTTCTTCCAATTCTCAGTGTAGTACTATGGCAAGTTCAATTTTCCCTTGGAAATAATTTATAACTTTTATTTTTTCAATTTAATGAAAGTTGCATTCTTGGTGCATCATATCGACCTAGCTGTATCCAGGTTCTTACAAATACTTAATTTTCTATATAGGTTATTTTTCTAGATAGCCAAGATCCTATCAAATTTGTAATATGTACCAGTGTTGAATGTTTATGGCTTCTTTAGCTTCTGAAACTATAGCCTCCCCCTCGGTGGGTTACTTAACAAGTTTGTAATATCCCAAAAGGGGAGAATTCAATAATACACAATATGAGAAGTGCAGCAATGTAAACAAGTAATCTAAATACACCATACAATTAGACAGAATAGCTGAGCCATTTTATTATATAGGAGGTGGATAGCAAGTACAACAATGCTCAAAATATGAGACCCTCAAGCCAAAGAAGTGGCCTAGAATGACCCTAAAATGATCCCATAAGAGGGACTTCTCGATGCCTGGACTACTGGAAGGAGCGTCGATGATGCTGAAAATATAGATCTGGACTCTATGATGGATACCCAGGATAACCCAGTAAGGGATTTCCAGAACTAGCAATCTAGGAAAAGCACCCTCTTAGGGCTTGCACATATAGGTCTTCGGTATGCAGATCTGAAGAAATATCTGACAAATAGATGGCTGCAATATGCCACACAACCATATATATGCTTTAAGGGTTGATCCCTTCACTAGATCCTCAAGCTAGAAGCTCAAGATCTAGCTCCTCCAACCATCTCCACTGAATGTTGCTGCTGCTACACAACTGCTTGACAAAAACTGCGCTGTCAAGGAGGGAGGCTCTCTAGCCTGCTACTAAATGTGTCAAATCAGCTCAAAAATCATGGAAACAATGAATGGAAAGTGAGGAGATGGTCCCTCATAGGATTTCCAGTTGAAATACTAGAAACTTCCTTCCTCCTTTAGATCTGCAAGAATGGACTTCGCAATCCTTGAGGGGACTGCTGCTGCATGGAGGTAAAACACAATGGCCTAAATGACGGATATAGATCTTTTGCTCCTGAAATGTTGAACATGAAGCACAAGGTGAAAGGATGAATCCTCCACTGGTTTCCTAGCCAGAATGCTAGAAACAACCTCCACCTCTCAAACCCTTATGCAAGAATGCATTATTCCTGTGGTTGAATGAGCATATGAGAGTGGTATGAAGATGGCACCGATGCCTGATGATGAATAGAGCTTAATAGAAACCTTCCCAGAGTAGGCACTCGAAGTACCCCGTGGGTAAGGGTGGGATTCCCACTCAGGAACACCCTGTGCTAACAACACTCCAAAATTATCTAAACATCATAAGCATGCATAGAAAGGTCAAATGAGAAATCCATATAAAAAAAGATCAGAAATAATAATCTAAAGCCTGCCTTCTATTGTGCCTTCATCTTCATTATATAGATTGTGAGCCTTCCATAGCCCTGGCCCACCTCATAACTGCGTTGTACATGTGGCCACTAGCCTCCATGAAGACTGTGTTGTCTCTCCATCATATCCATCATGTCTGCATTTCATTCCCACTCTCTCCATCATGTGTTCATTAGATGCACCACTTCCTCCACTATCTAATCATAAGTGCTTTATGATCTTACTTTGAATGCACTATTATCTCAGTTGACCTCCTCCAATATCTCCATGATTTTACATTAATGACCCATGATATCCACTCTTCCTTCATTTAAGAAGCTACTCCACTACTACATAATGTAGATCTAGATTTGAAATATCCACATTCACACATCAAAAGTGGATTTTATTCATCTATGGGGTTTGTGGGTTCCTGCACCCTCTTATTTACTTAATTAATTAGGAAAATTAAGAACTCTAATATTCCAATTATCTTGTGGAAAATTGGGAATATTACAGTCCTCCCTACTAAAATGTTTCTTTTCCTCAAGCAACGGAAAAATTGGATGCTACAGAAAACATCCTCCCTCCAAATGGCATCCTCATATGGAAGGCCTCCCCATATGGCACAATGTGTAATGCATGCCCAACTCTAAATATGCCTCTCTAGAATGTATAGAATGGCCTCCAACTGAAAATTTATATGCCTCTCCTCATCAATGAGTCTCCAAGTGGAAACCATATGATGTTCAAAGATCTCCTCTATACATGAGATACATGAAATGAAGTGGTTTCTTCCCAAAGTGGAAAGTCCCAACTCATGAACTATATCTCCAACCCATGTGCAATAGAGTAGATTACATCTATCAATGCTCTCATCATTAGCCCTGTTGGCCTTGTAGGATCCAAACACCACATCAACATAGTGCAAAATAAGTAGAGACATATGGATGAACATGTACAATGTCAAATCATACTCTCCCAATAACAACCACCGTGGAAAATACTTATGTTGCCATGCTAGATCATCATGAAAACATGTAAGAAAGCCATACTCTCTCAATAGAAGCCACCGCAACAATGTTTCTTGTTTCCATGCCAAATCAGCATCAATATAAATGTGAGAGACATACTCTCTCAAAAGAAGTCAACACAAAAATTCCTCTTGCTGCCACAGCACATCATCATTTTACCGAATGTAGCGGCCATATTCTCTCAAGAGAAGCCACCGCAACAATGCATATTGTTGTCCCATCACATCATCATTATACCAAGTACAATGGCCATAATCTCCCAACATAAGCCAACGCAGTAAGGCCTCCTGTTGCCATCCTCCATCATCATCATGTAATGTATGAGAATAAATAAGCCCAAACTCTTCCAATAGTAACCAAAGAAACAAGCATTCTTGCTGCCTCCTTTCATCATCATGATGCAAGTCATGGAGCAACAACATACTAATGGATATGTGGAATCTCTCATCAGAACAATACAAATAAGCTCCCTTATGCCACATCATGTGAGAGCTATGCTTTTTCCCAAACCCAAGTACATACAGGTGATGAGCTCCATCATTAGACATATTTGGACGGGTTAATAGTCACCTTTTTGCCTTCTTAGATATCTTTTTCTTGCATTCTTATTATTATTTGGTTTTATGATGATATTATAGGTGGTGATTTAGGCTAACATAATCTGAGTGCCTAATATAAGGTTGAGTGCAGAAAATCAAGAATTATTAATCATTTTTATAATGATTTATCATAAAGACTCAGAGGAGACAACAAAGAGTAATTATAGGAGGATTGTCCAACCTCAAAGGCAGCCAAAGGATCCCAAAGATTCTCTCCAGCAATTTGAATTCCAAAAGAAGCCAAAGGATCCCCAAGGATTCTCTCCAGCAATTCAAATTCCAAAGGTAGCCAAGCAACTCAAAGAAGAGTGCACCCAATCCTTGTTCACTAAGAGTTAAGTGGACTCAATCACCATTTTCTAGGGAGTTGTTGGTAGCCGCCCTATAGAATAAATAGAGTAGAGCTAGAGCTAGGAAGAGTTAGTCTGTTCTAGTCTTGATTCCATTTAGAACTATTGTTGTGAGCTATAGAGCTTTTTGTTTTATTCAGTGATCAAACTCTCAGAGATGTATGAAGTTATTCTTTTATGAAATGAGCAGAGTGATTTCATTCGACTGACTTATGTTTTAGAGAGCTAGGCTCATGGGTTAGAGCCCAATCCATGTGCCTCAAATTCTCTGTTGTTACTATCTTTTCCTTTTTGTCATTTATCTAGTTTTTCTTTTGCCATTTAAGTTAGATCTTCTTTTGATAAGCTTCATTGCTGTTTAGTTTTTGTGTTTCTATAGTTTAAATTTCTCATGTGTAGTAAAATAGAGGAAAAACCCCAAAAACTGTGGTCAAGTCTCCCCCCTCTCATCTTTGTCAATAGAGTTCGAGTAGGGCAGACCTTCCCACAAGCCAAAATTGCTTTCTATTTGAGTTTTGGGAAGAATTGGTGTTACCAAGTCCAAACCTTTGTTCCCTATTTTATCAAGCATTTATGTTTGTTTCCCATGCATGAATCCGCAGGTGTGTTTTACTTATGAGCACTACTCTTACACCTCCATTCCCCTCCTTATCTTCTCATCTTAACGTTGTACTTACCTTTTCTTTTCCTAACACACTTAAGCCCTTCAAAGCCTTATTTCTCAATTTTTTATTCGTTCATGATTGCCTTACCATTTTTATGCAAAACACGTTAAATAACCATTCAACACCGTCGAAAACCTGACCTCCTCCTTTGCTCCTCGGGTCTCCTGCCACTGTACGTTGCACTTTGCAAATCACAACATTTAGCTTTTACCTTTAACATTTACCTCTTGTTCCTTGTGATTGCGATATTGCGAAATCGTAAATCTCACTTTGCACCGTTTACCTTTTACCTTTAGGACTTACCGAGGGTTCATGTGATTACGATATTGTGAAATCGCGCCTCGCTGTCGATCCCACCGCCACGTCGCTATCGCAAATTCTGCATCGCATCCTTAAGCTTTTACCCTTAACACTTATTTCTTGTTCTTGCGATTGCGATATTGTGAAATCGCAAATCACAAATCGCATCGTTTACCTTTTCGCATAACACTTACCGCTTATTCTGCCGAAGCGATAACTCCGCCACATCACCCGACGCACTTCGCACTTTGCTGAACTTACCATATCACAGATCACAACCTGCAACATTTACTGCATCACAAATCTCACTTCGCACCTTTTATTTCATTCCTATTGATCTTTACTGCTATCCCTTTAAACTTGCGAAGGCGATTGCGACATCGCACATCGCAACTTTTGTCCTCCATCGCACTCCGCCATCATACTATTGAATTATTTCCACTCCAAAGCTATTTATTGCACTATAATAAAGTTTTATAAGGGTTTAACCCCCTCTTTCCACTTCCAAATCTTGTTTCATGTGTTAAACCCCTTTTCTTCCCTCCAAGTTGAAAATTATCTCTTTTTAATTAGAATTAAGTCATGGATAGCCTAGTTGCATGGATAGAAGCACGGTAGATACATCATAGGATAAGTAGAGTGAATTTAACCATTTGGCTAAGTTAAGTGTGGTTAGGATTAGTTTCCTTTCTACTATTTTTTTTCTGCAAATTAAATTAGTTTTCTTTATGTCATTTATTTTCTGCAATTTAATTTAGTTTCTTATAGTCATTTCCTTCTTGCACATTAAACTAGTTCCATTTCTGTCATTTCCTTTTTGCAATTTAGTTTAGTTTCATTGAAGTGTGACAAACTTCACTAAGAACCCCTAGAAGTAGCACCCTTTCATAAAGAAGACTAGGATGACATGAACATAATGCATCTGTTGTGTATATAGCAATGTCACCTCAAATTTTGTATGGACCCCGGGTTGATAAAGTAAAGTAGGGAAGCCCCTGGGAGTTGCAGCACTCATGGTGCAATACCAGGGCTCACCACTTTTTGGCGTCGTTGGCGAGGAGGTGTCTAGCACAGGGGTTGCACTGGGGGAGAAATACCATACCACGTGGGTTCACATTGGGGGATTTATATTAAGGAAAAAATGGCATAATATATTGGGGGATATATAGGGGGTAAAGGGTTTTTATATTGACGGGAGTAAAAACTGGAGCTCAAAGTTAATGAAAAAATATAAAGGGGTATAAAAAATGTTAGTGGAAAAATGGATACCTACAATATCTAGTGGAAGTAGGGGTTTTATAAATTGGGAAGGTCTATTGGGTTCATATTGGTAGGGGGTTAAATAATGTGATTTTTCAGGGTATTTTCCAATATGTAGTTAAATTGAGGGTATTGTTTAATATGCCACGAACGCACGTGATAAGATAGAGGTTGATTGAGTGAAGCCCCTGTGGTGTCTAGTAGATGTTTTGATTTTGTTTTTAGTATTCCTTTTTTCTTTCCTTTATTTTCATGTCATTTCATAAATATTGAAAAAAATACAAAAAGATCTGATTTTCATGCCTCGTAGGACTAGGAATTCCCAAAGAAAAATCTTACCTAAAACCCCCACATCACCTCTTAGCCACCCTTCACTCTTCTTTAGTCGTAGTGAGATTGAACCCCCTATAGGAGAGCCTTCTGAATATTTTGAGGATCCTATTTGGGAAGAAGAATAAGACCTTGTTTCAACTAAGGGACCTACTTCACCTATCTTAACCATGGCTGGGACCCAGAGAGCCTTTCCCATAAAAGAGGCATATGAGGAAACTAATATTAAAAACATTAGCCCCTCGGCTCTTCCACACTTCCATGGACTTACCTCTGGGGACCCTGACACATTCATGTTTGAATTTATTGTTGTTTGTATGACTTATGAATACACCTTTGATGATTAGATGTTGAAGCTATTCCCATCCACCCTTAAGGATGGAGCCTTGCGCTGGTTCATGGGTCTGCCTCGGGATAGCATCACTACTTGGGTACAAATGGAAGAGACCTTCAACAACAAGTACAAAGACTAATGTAGGTCCAAGGAAACTAAGGATGAGATATTTAGGATGACTCTAGGGCCCGATGAATCCCTATAGGATTATGAAGAGAGGTTTCAATTGAACTATAAGAGAGCCAATTGTATCCTTGATCCTGACTCACTTAAACTTGCACTTATTTGAGAGATCAGTGAAGAGATGGTAGAAACCTTGAATATGTTATCAGGAGGACATACCTACCAACAACCCTATGAAACAATCAAAACTGTCTTTTGGAACCATTCTAGGGCATTTAGGAAGAAGGGCAGAGGTAGCCAAAGTACATCCAATACCCCTTCCTCTTCCACGTTCATAAAACATGATATTGGAAACATTATAGAGGACTTCAAGAGTGACATGTTTCACACCTTTGCTTTTCACATGGACACAATACAGGTCAAAAGGAAGAAAGAGGAAGTAGAGAGAGCCCTCGCCATATTTTGTCCTAGATGTACCAGGAAGCACCCAAGAAATGAATGTCCACTAAATGTCATAGAGGTTTGCTTAGTTTTTGAAGAGAATCATTGCACAGACATGTGTCCCTCCTTACATGGACTTAAAGTTTCGTATCAAGGCGGGGAAAAAATTCCAGAGCAACTCTGTTTCATCAACCAGAGAAGGCCTCAAGGCCCTCGGCCATATCAACAAGGTATGAAAGATGTGCCTTACTCTTAATATTAAAACAATCAGAGTGCACCCATGAAACCTTGGTACACCCCCCTCCTCCATCCTGGTATACACCTCCTACTTGGCCTTCCAACCCTTTATATCATCCTCAGCTAGTAAACTAACCATTCTAGCAGTATGTTCCACAACAACCTTAGTAGAACAATCCATCCCAAGGGTGGAGGCCTCAACAAAATCAACAACCTACTCTAATGCCTCCACCCCAACCTCAACCTCATTTTACTCATGCTACTCCACCTATGATACCTATACCTTCACAACCCAATCCAGACCCGAACAACGGACAAGCACAACAGGCTCCTAGTAGAGAAACATCCCATCCAACTTATGATGTGGAGATATAGGAGGTTAATCTCAGGTTGGGAAGAGTATTCCCAGAAAACCATCCTCCATCTCCACCTGTAGAGGTTGAGATGGAAAAGGAAGAAGATAACACTCAGATTTAACAACCTCTTTTTCCTGAGCGCTTGATCCACCCTAGTCAGCACACCCCAGAGGAGACTGAACTCCTCGGAGAATTTGAAAATTTGTGTGTAAAAATACCACTTCTTCAGGCCATTAAGGATGTCCCTATCTACAACAGGCTCATAAAAAAAAAAGTGCTTCAAGAAGCCTGGGAGAAGGATGAGAGATACCCAACCATCGATGTGGTAGGACAACTGTCTGACCTAATGTTGTGGAAGGTGATATTTCCAAAATACTTGGACCCTGGTAGTCCATTTGTTGATGTGCATATAGACGGTGTCATAGTTCCCAATGCTCTGATTGATCTAGGGGCTTCCATCAATATCATGACCAAGGAGACTATGTTGAAACTTAATATCCAAGGGACTTTGAGTAAAAATACAACAGTTCTGCAACTTGCATATTGGTCCATAGTAACTCCGGAAGGAGTTGTTGAGGATGTTATGGTTACCATTGACTCTTGGAATATCCTACATATTTCCTGGTCCTGCAACCAAAAACCAAGTTTAATGTTTATCCTCTCATCTTAGGGAGACCTTGGTTAGCCACTACAGGTGCTTATATTAGTTGTCGGGCCGAAAACATGACTATAAAAAATGGGCCTTTGTATAAACAACTAGTGTTATATCCTTCAGCCCAACCTTCCATTGATCATGATCTCCCTATATGGCTGGAGGATGGAGAATATGAGTTATATAACACTGCCCCTATGTGTATCATAGATGTTATTCTTAAAGGGGGGCAACTTGATGAAGATGAACTCATCGACCATGCCATTCAAAACCAGTCCTCCACTAACACTCCTCTCGAAACCTTAGTCAAAGAGTCTGAAATCCAACCTTGGATGGAAGTGCACTCAGTTAAGACAACCTCTGAAACCACCAAGGCTATTGATTTTTTCCCATTCAGATCTCTGAAAATCAACCCAAACCCCTTGAATGAAGAAGAGAAGCAGTTATGCCAGCTTTTGGAAGAAAATCTTGAAGAATTTTCTTGGGACTACAAGGATATGAAAGGGGTGCATCCTTCAATATGAAGGCATCACATTTACATAAAAGAAGGATGCAAGCTTGTGAGACAACCCCAAAGAAGGATGAACCCGGCTCTGAAGGACACAGTCAAAGAAGAGCTGCAGAAACTATTGGATGTAGGGTTCATATATCCTATATCCGATAATGAATGGGTATCTCCTCTTGTCATAGTCCCAAAGATGAATGGGAAGTGAAGAATTTGTGTTGACTATTGAGAACTTAACAAAGCCACCAAGAAAGACCATTTCCCTTTACCCTTTATAGACCAATTCCTCGATGGCCTTGCAGGGAAGAAGCTATTTTCCTTCTTATATGGGTTCGGTGGGTACAATCAGATTCAAATCAGCCTTGAAGACCAGGATAACACTACTTTCACCTGCCCTTGGGGTACCTTTTCTTATAGAGTCCTGCCCTTTGGGTTATTTAATGCCCCAACCACATTCCAAAGGGTTTTCATGAGCATATTTTCTAACTTAGTCCATGATTCTATCGAAATCTACACGGATGATTTCACACCATATGGGGATGACTTCTAGGAAGCTCTCTCCAATTTGGGTAAAGTAATAGGAAGGTGCATTGAGATGCATCTCTCCTTGAGCCCATAAAAGTGTGAATTCCTGAAGAAAGAAAGGGTTGTATTAGGACACTCCATATCCCAAGCAAGAATACAGGTAGACCCAAAAAAAATCACTATCATCAAAAGGGTACCTTCTCCTCAAAAGAAGAAAGATGTCAGGAGTTTCTTAGGCTTAGCTAGTTACCATAGAAGGTTCATGAAAGATTTCAGAAAGATGGCTTCACCATTATTTGGGTTATTGGCCAAAGATTCTAAGTTTATTTGGTCTGGTCCTTGTCAAGAGGTTTTTGTACTGATTAAGAAACAATTGACTCCTACCCCCATCCTCCGAGGTCCAAATTGGACTCTCCTTCTCCACATCCACACTGATGCATCCAGAAAAGTTGTAGGGGAAACATTAGGAAAATTAGAGGAAAAAATACCTTATGCCATTTATTTCATCATCAAGAATATGTCAAAGGCTGAGATGAATTATATTGTTACTAAGAAGAAGATGTTAAACATTGTCCATGCATTGAACAAATGCAGGCATTATGTCACTGGATATCAGACCTTTGTCCACACTAACCATGCAACCATCAATTATTTAATGAAAAAACCATATGTAAATGCTAGGATAATAAGATGGTTGTTACTTTTGCAGGAATTTGGTTTGACTATTGTTGATAAACCTAGAAAGGAGAATGTTGTTGCAGATTTTTTGTCCAGGTTAATTCTCCCTGCAAGTGAAGAAGAAATGGTGGATGACTAGCTGCCATATGAACACCTCTTTGCCATATCAACACTCTCACCATGGTTTTCTGATATAGCCATCTACTTGGTTGTTGGAAAACTCCCTCCTAATCTTTCATTCAGGGAGAGGAGAAAAATATTTAGAAAAAGTGCCCCTTTCTAATGGATTGGGGGAAATATTTTGAAGCTAGGCCCTAATCAAATACTAAGGAGATGTGTGAGGGAGGAAGAATTTTTTTATATCCTCTCTGAATGTCATGAAAACCCATGTGAAGGCCACTTTGCTACAAAGAGAACTGCTTACAAAGTTTTGCAGGCAGGATACTACTAGCCTACCCTTCACCAAGATTCTAGAAGATACACTAGTAGGTGTGACTAGTGCCAAAGGATGGGGAAACCCACACAAAGGAATGAAATGCCTTTACACCCTTAGGTGGCTCTTGAGCCATTTGATAACTGGGGCATGGACTTTTTTGGACCTATCGATCCACCATCCATACAAAATAAGTATATCATAGTCTGCATTGATTACCTGACAAAGTTAGCTAAAGAAAAATCAGTGAAGGTAACAACTGAGGAGAAAGTAGTAGAATTTTTTAGGGAGAACGTGTTTTAAAAATTTGGATACCCCAGAAAAATAGTCACTGATCAGGGAGCACAATTCACCTCTCACCTCATTGAGAATCTTTTGAGGAAGCACGAGATTAAGCATATAACTTCTACTACCTATCACCTTGAGGTGAATGGCTAAGTAGAAGTAACTAACAAAGCTTTAGAGAGCATCCTCACCAAGGTTGTGAGCAACAACAAAAAATATTTGGCAGATAGATTGGTAAAAGCTACTTGGGCCTACAACACTACTTGGAAGACAACAACAAGATTCACTGCTTATGAACTAGTCTATGATGAGAAAGTTATTGGCTATGTGTTATATTCTTTCCATTGTCACCACGTGTTGTACGTTGTCATAGAGAGCATAGCGGGGGTCACGGGGGCGGCGGCGCCCAGAATTTTTTTTTGGTGTGCGGACCCACTCATAATGGACCCACCCATGGTTTTGTGCATGGTTTTGCACATGGTTTTGGAGTACGATGGTTTTTGGCCCCTGGTATTTTTGTAGATCCGGTCAAGGGAACTACGGTTCTGGTCTAATCCAGGGTTTATGGATTGGGGTTTATGTATGCTTCGGCATGTATATATATGTGTTGTAACACTGAAAGGAATATAATGAAAAATCAAGCTGGTCGTCCCAATTTGGGATCCAGGGGAAAATCTCTGTGTTTATCTGTTTTATGTTTTATGCTCTCGCTATTGTTTATTTTCTGTTATAAGATTCGTGTGTAGATAATTTATGTTCAGGGTTAAAACCTATATTTGGTATCGGAGGTTTCAGCTTCAAGGGGCCAACTGCTAGCAAATTTTTTGTCGGACTGTGGTGAACTACTGTTCGGTGGGAGATCTCAGGATCGATTCTTACAGTAAAAGAAGATGACAAGAAGTGGAAAGATATATATCGATCAATTTAATGGTCAAATTCTTGATTTGTGGAAGCTCAAGATGGAGGATCTACTAGTGGATAAATATTAGCCGATCGCGATAGATCTAGGTACTAAACAAATGAAAATTTTAGTGGAAGACTGGTCGAATTTGGATCAGAATGTAAAGAGCACAATATGATTGTGTATCTCAAATTCAGTATTGTTGAATGTATCACAGGAACCTATAGCGAAGTATTTGTGGGATAAATTTGGTACTTTGTACCAATCTAAGTCTCTAGTGAATAAATTGTTCCTGTGCAAAAAGTTGTATAACCTGAGGATGAAGGATGGAGACTCGGTGATAGAGCATCTGAATGCATTCAATACTGTGGTAAGTCAGTTTTCATCTGTTGATGTTAAAATCTCATATGAAGATAAGTGCATCGGTTTTTTGTGCTCTCTACTATACTCGTGGGACAGTCTGGTTATTGCAATAGGTAACAATACAACTACCTTGAATTTGATCACATTGTCTCAGCATTGTTGTCGGAGGAAATGAGACAGAGAAATATGGAGGGTCAAAATGGAGATGCCTTATCTGTACGAGGAAGGTGCCGTAACAGAAATAAGAATAGGGTTTTGAGTGGGAAATCTAAATCTAGATGGAGATCTAAATCACCTGGAAATTTTGTAAAGGTGTGCTGGAAATGCAGAAAGGAAGGGCACTACAAAAAGGACTGCAGATCTAAAGCTCCTGAGAAAGGAAAGTGATCTGATGATGCTCCTTTTGCAGAGGCAAAAACCACCTCGGATGAAGGTGGGGATGTGTATTTGGCTTCTTCTTCAAGTACACATGTAGATCATGAGTCATGGCTGATTGACTCAGGTGCATCCTTTCACTTCACTCCCCATAGGGAGTGGTTCTGCGAGTATGAGAAATATGATGGTGGTGATGTCTTCCTAGGGGATGATAGGAAGGCTAGAATCGTCGGATGTGGAAAATTCAAGCTGAAGCTACAAGGTGGAAGGATTAGAACATTTCCTGGTGTTCTGCATATTCCTGCATTGGCCAGAAATTTGATTTCTGTAAGCAAGATGGATGATGCAGGTGTAAAAAACAGTGTTCGAGAAAGATGCCTGCAAGATGGTTCGGGGAGCACTGGTATTAATGCGGGGAGTTCGGACTGGAACTCTGTACAAGCTACAAGGTAGCACATTTATTGATGGGTGTAATAGTTCTGTGGTTCCTGAAAGTGGGACGGAAAGCCTAGCTGTGTCTGGAGAAAAGACCATGCTATGGCATCAAAGGCTTGGACATATTGGAGAGAAGGGCCTTCGGATACTACATAGAAATGGTATGGTAGAAGGTATGTCTAATTGCTCTCTGGATTTCGATTTCTGTGAACATTTTGTATATGGGAAGCAGAATCAGGTGAGTTTTCCTTCTGGTGCTAAGAGGGCGAACAAGATATTAGAACTTGTGCACAGTGATGTGTTTGGACCTGTGTCAGTTCCATCACTGGGAAAGTCTGTGTACTATGTTTTATTCATAGATGACTTCTCAAGGAATACATGGATATATTTCTTGAGGAAGAAATCTGAAGTCTTTGAAAAATTTAAATAATTTAAGGCTCTGGTGGAAAACCAGACAGAGAAGAAGATAAAGGTGTTGAGGACAAATAATGGTGGGGAGTTCTGCAAGAAGGAATTTGAAGAGTTCTGTAAGAAGTGTGGTATAGCACGACAGAAGACTACTCCATACACACCTCAGAAAAATGGAGTTGCAGAAAGAATGAATAGAACACTGATGGAAAAGGCAAGAAGCATGCTCAGTGGTACCGGGTTAGGACAAGAATTCTGGGCAGAGGCAGTGGAGACTACATGTTACTTAGTTAACAGATCACCTTCATCAGTGTTGGAGGATAAGACTCCACATGAGGTATGGAATGGTAATAAACCCTCTCTTTCACATCTAAGGGTATTTGGATGTGATGCATATGTACATGTTCCAAAGGAGAAAAGGACCAAGTTGGATAATAAATCTGAAAGGTGCATCTTTATTGGGTATAAGGATGGTTTAAAGGGTTACAAGCTTTGGAACCCAGAAACAAGGAAGGTTGTGTACAGTAGAGATGTGGTGTTTAGAGAAGTGAAAGATGTTGTTAAACATGAAGTCCTACCAAAGGAACCTGAGAAGATAGAGTTTGAGCTAAAGGAGGATGAATCGGACTCTACAACAGAAGAAGACTCAGAAGATGAAGAGCCACAAACTCCAGCTTTGAGAAGATCAGTTCGGGAAAGAAGGCAACCAGAAAGGTATAGTCCATCTGCTTTTTGTTCAGTTTTTGCCTTAACTATAACTGATGATGAACCCAGAACTGTCAGGGAGGCAGTAGATTCAGAGGATGGAAAACTCTGGAAGGAGGCCATGGTTGATGAAATGGCATCCTTGTACAAAAACGATGCATGGGATCTGGTGGAGTTGCCGGCTGGAAGGAAGCCCATTGGGAGCAAATGGGTGTTTAAGAAGAAGATGAATGTAGAAGGCAAGGTGGAGAAATGCAAAGCTCGGTTGGTAGCGAAAGGTTATTCCCAGGTGCCGGGAATTGATTTTGGTGATATTTTTTCTCCTGTTGCCAAGGTTACTTCTATTAGATTACTTTTATCTGTTGCTGCTGCATTTGATTTTGAGATAGAGCAGATGGATGTGAAGACAACATTTCTTCACGGGGATCTAGAAGAGGAGATCTACATGAAGCAACCTGAAGGCTTTATGGTGAAGGGTAAGAAAGAACTAGTATGTAGGTTGAAGAAGTCTCTGTATAGGTTAAAACAGTCACCAAGGATGTGGTATCAAAAATTTGATACCTATATACGGGGACTTGGCTTCACCAGAAGCAAGGAGGATCACTGTGTTTATTTTAAATTAATTGGTGACCATGTTATTTATTTGGTCTTGTATGTGGATGATATTTTTTTGATTGGAAATGACAAAGAAATTATCCAAGATTTGAAGACCCAACTGTTCTCCAAATTCGACATGAAGGATCTTGGTGCTGCAAACTATATTTTAGGCATGGAAATTAAGAGAGATCGGGCAAAGAGGAAGCTCTGGTTAAACCAGAGGAAGTATGTCGAGACTATATTGCAGAGGTTCAATATGCAGGATAGTAAACTGGTGAAGGTTCCTATTCCTGTAGGTGTAAAGATGTCTGCTGAACAGTGTCCCAAGACACAAGAAGAAGAGGAGTATATGTCCCGTGTTCCATATGCAAGTGCAGTGGGTAGCCTGATGTATGAAATGGTTTGTACTAGACCAGACATTGCACATGCAGTGGGAGTATTGAGCAGGTTTATGTCAAACCCAGGGAAGGAGCATTGGACAACAGTGAAGCGGGTTTTCAGATATTTGCGTGGCACTAGTGATTATGGCTTGTGTTACCAGGGAAGACCAAGATTGGAAAGAGTGTTGGACATTCATGGTTTTGTTGATGCAGACTGGGCTGGAGATCTGGACCAAAGAAGATCTACAAGTGAGTATGTGTTTAGCCTATTTGGAGGTGCAGTCAGTTGGATGAGTAAAAGACAGTCTGTAGTGGCTCTTTCAACTACAGAGGCAGAATACATAGCAACCACTCATGCAAGCAAGGAAGCAGTTTGGTTGCAGAGATTGTGTTCAAGTATGGGGTTGGTACAACAAGCTATAAGGATGGACTGTGATAGCCAAAGTGCAATTTTCTTGGCTAAGAACCCTGCTTATCATTCAAAGACAAAGCACATTGATGTTCAATATCACTTTGTTAGAGATATGGTTGAGGCTAAAAGGGTGTTGCTAGTAAATGTGGACACTTTGAAGAATGTTGTAGATGCATTGACGAAGTCTGTGAGCACTCAGAAGTTCTCTTGGTGTAGAGAAACAATGGGTGTTGAAGAATTGGCTCAATGACTAAGCTCTCCTGTGATCCCCTGTGGAAAGAAAACAACAAGTGGGAGAATGTTGGGTATGTGTTATATTCTTTCCACGACTAGCCCCACGTGCTGTACGTTGTGATAGGCGCAATGGAGGCACGGGGCGCGGCCTCACTGTCGGGGTCTAGAGCAGCGCCTCGGCAAAAAAATTTGGTGTGCGGACCCACTCATGGCGAACCCACCCATGTTTTGTGCATGAGTTTGCACATGGTTTTGGGGTACGATGGTTTTAGGCCTGGTATTTTATAGATCCGTCAGGGAACTACGATTATGTTCTAATCCAGGGTTAATGGATTGGGGTTTATGTATGCTTCGGCATGTATATATATGTGTTGTAACACTAAAAGGAATATAATTAAAAATCAAGCTGGTTTTCCTGATTTGGGATCCAGGAGAAAATCTTTGTGTTTATCTGTTTTATGTTTTATGCTCTCGCTATTGTTTATTTTCTGTTATAATATTTGTGTGTAGATAATTTCTGTTCATGGTTAAAACCTACAAAAGCTCTACTTTCAGTTGAGTTTGAATTCAATACTTTAAGAATGGAAGCTGAATTAAATCTAGATCTATCAAATGCTCAAAAAGAGAGGTTTTTGCAACTAAATGGATTGGATGAGTTCAGAATGAAAGCACTTCTTCACACAGAGATAGTTCAGTTGCAAAGGAAGGTATGGCATGACAAGAACATCAGAGAAAAGAGCTTCCAAGAAGGAGATTAGTCGTTTTTGTATGATTCAAGGTTTAAATATTTTAAAGGCAAGTTGATGACAAGATGGTTAGGACCTTACTTAGTGGAAAAATGTTTTGATAATGGCATATTTCAAATCAAAACCATAGATGAGGAAGGAATCCCCTTGCTTGTCAATGGTCGCAGACTTAAAATTTACAAGAAGCATTTGTTAAAGGAAAAGTTCATAAATTCAATAAGAAGAGAGGTGTATGTGATGGGAAATGTGATGGGAAACTCCATAGTTTCCCACACCTCCTAGAGAAAAAAGAAAAATAATAAAAAGAAAGAATAAGCTTGTGGGTTGAAAACCTCGATGGAGGTAGCTCACTTGATCAAAAAAAGAAAAAATTAAAAGAGAATAAAGATACATGGGTGAAAACCTCTCTGAGGCACCTAAGGGAAGTTTGTGGGTTGAAAACCTCCATGGAGGCATCCCACCTTCTTTCTTTCAAAAAAAAAGAGAGAAAAAGAACCAAAAAAAAAAATACATCTACATCTTTGTGCTTTCTGTGTTTTATGTTTTGTAGGTTGTTAATGGTTTCTAGAAACACATGGAAGCATTCATCTTCTTTTCTCTTCTTATATTTTACCATCCTTCCCATCATTCACTCCCTTCATATTCATAACTTCCTCCATCACCTCCATACACCACATTCCTCCATTCCTGAGCACAATGTAGCAAGAGAAGCAACACACAGACTGCTACAAGCATCAGGAAGTTCCTTCAAAAACAAAGTTGTTCATGGACTACCAAGAAGAACAACAAGGAAAGCTGCATTACAGACTCTAGGAGAACGAAAATTCCACCCATGGCATCTCAAGCACCCCACGCGACATCCACAACAGAGAGAAACAACAAGCAAAGATTGGCAGCTCACTCAGGAAGTCGCTCATTCAGCAAGCTGCTCATTCAGAGTACAGGAATACTGTGAAGAACGCAACGTCTAAAAGGCTTTTATCCAACCTCCAGCTCCTGCAAACGCCTTTACCACAATAGGTAAACTCAAGTATAGCTTCTCACCCCTTGCTACACATCCATAATAGGCAAAAATAATTAATTTGCAGACTTAGAGTTTAAGGGACAGAAAGGTGGCTAGTTAACTCGGCCACCACCATGAGGTATGATTGGAATGAAACTGGAAGTACATGCCACCTGTGCATGAAAAATAAAATAATTTAAATCAATGGAGTAGAGGAGAACGAGGAGAGGAGACACACATTCCATCATGAACTAACAAGAGAAGGAAACAACTGTCAACAATAGAACTGGAGCTAAGCCAAGTTACATAAGCACTCAAAAATTACCTGCGTTATCTAATAAAAGGATATGTTGTCTCATCCAAATCGGTAAATTGAAAATTTTTAAAGGGAGAGAGATGGATGGAATCATGTAGTGCTTAAAGAAGAAGAGGAAGAACCAGCAGAAACAAGAAGAACCAAAAGAAGAAGAGGAAGAACCAGCAAAAATAAGAAGAACCATAAGAAGCAGAGAGATAAGGGGCCACAACAAAATAGAAGATATGGCCGCAAAATTCTTAGAGATAGCAGAGAGTGGGCGAAAAGCCGAAAATAATTCCAAAGCCGAAAAGAATTAGAGAGAGCCAGAAAATTCACCCACAAGCCCGATTATCATTGAATAATAACCAAGGGGGGAGGAAATAATCGAAGAGATAATTCTGAAGGAGCGGCTGCAGAAGGCACAGGCAGATAATGTAGCACTAAAGGAGCAATTGCAGCAAAAAGAGGAGCAAGTAGCCACCATGGTGGACTTATGCATTGAATCCCTTTAGCACAGATTCCCCTCTGACCCATATGTTGTGTACCTAAAAGAACAATGGCTTCTATTTCAAATGAAAACTCTAGCCTCCCATGGATCACTACCTTTCCAAGATTGTAGGCAATTCATGAATTTCTACAAGCAAGCTAACCTAGTTGATCAGGAAAAGATGGCATAGTTTTATGTGCATAACTTTGTGCTGAAAAATCTGGATATTTGGGACCCCAATCCTACAATGGGGGATATGCAGTTAATGGCTCTAACATATTGGATGGTGAATGAAGACAGTAGAGAAAAAGAGATATGGAAGGTCATGGGAAGAAGAAATAAAGAACCCTTATATATCAAACCAGAAATGTTCAGCCCAAGAAGAGTCATCCTTAACCATCGAGAGATTGAAAAGGACCCTACACTGGTTGAAAGCTACCTATTAAACTCAAAACTAGATTATAGGCCACTTTGATGATGTTTCTAACAAGATAGAGGAGGAGTGCATTATGGCCAACCAGAGGAGATGGAATTACCTCCCTCATAGCCTGAGGAATAGGGAGTACCATACTCCAGAAAGTCTGAGGGGTGCATTGGAAAGGGCACCATTATACAAGATGGCCATGCATGCCAAAAATATCCAATGGTTGGGACTAAATCTCAGCCCACATTTGCTGCTGGGGATGATTGAAGAAGAGGTCACAGATGCACAAGATAGGGAATGGGAGAGTACAAAAAAGAATAATGGTTTTTACCCCCTTGAAGAAACTCCCACACTTCTTCCTCAAGAAATCAGCGGGGTTGTTAGGGCCTTAAAGGAAATGAACGAGGAGGATTAGTTGCTCAGAGGATGAGAAATCATTCAGTAGCGGGGGTGATAATGAGCTCCTTCATTAGACATATTTGGAGGGGTTAATGGTCACCTTTTTTTCTTTCTTGGATCTCGTTTTCTTTCATTTTTATTAGTACTTGGTTTTATGATGATAGTATAGGTGGTTACTTAGGCTAGCATACTCTGACTTCCTAATATAAGGTTTACTATAGAAAATCATGAATTATTAATTATTTTTATAAGGATTTTATCATAAAGACTCTGAGGACACAACAAAGAGGAATTATAGGAGGATTAGTATCATATATCACCCAAAGAGAATGGAACCCACACTGATACCACCATGTAATGCTTCCTCCCACATTTACCTTATTTTACAAGCTCACCAGGGAAAAAATAATATGAGTGTCACTATGACATGACCCGACCTCCAAGCTATAGTTATGTAAGTGGGGTCAACAAACCAAAAAAAAAATGAAAACCCACAAGGACTACAATGCACTCAAGAGCTTGCAAGCCACCCCAAGTGATAAATCCTCGAGATGGTACCTTTTTCATAGATTTTACCCCCTAATCACACCCTTAACACTTAATGCATGCGATTGGAATGTTATAACTTCATGCATAAGCCTGGATTCAACTGGTTATGACCCAAATCCCCAGTTCAAAGCATGCGGTAATGAAATCTATTCCACTTTTCTAAGAAATACTCCAGACCACTACCGAGAATTGTCTGTACCTTTCTAGGATCTTGATTAATATGAAAACAATGCCAAACATTCAAACTTTAACAAGATCTTGACCAGGACTTTCCTAGTACACAATAGACATTTCATCAAACACATTACAAACATGAAATCCATAGGTTATGAATGCATATTTGATGATAAACTTATGGTTTTCATCTAAGAATCACCAAGAAGTCTCCACACCCTCTGTAACTAGCTGCAAAAGAACTTGTTAGTTCATGCATTCATCAACCATCCGTTAACTTAACATATCATGAAAAAGATCCATAACTAGAGAACGTCATATAACGAGCTATACAACTACCATATAACAAGAATAAAGACCATAACAAATCAACCATAATGTCAACATGATAACCTATACAAGTGCTTATATATCACAATAGAAAAATAGTTCATATTAACATATGAAAATTCCAATCAAGTTAGGGACTTCCACATACCACCCGACCATAGATTGGGTTGAACCAAATATCTCTTTTAGCCAATCACCCCCACGCCATATTCTAAGGATGAATGTGGCATCATATGGGTTAAATAGATAAAAAACCAATAAGGTCACCCAAAGACCAAACTGTTGAAAGTTGCAACAAGAAACAGTGAAATTGGCATCTGGAAACAACATGACAGCACCTACACTAGTGTGGGACCAATGGGTCAAAGAAGCACCTACACTAGTGTCAGATCACGGGTCCTGGAATCACCTACACTGGTGTGCACTAAATTTGGTGCATGTCTATTTTAATTTTCCCTTAATTAAAATGGACAATAAAATGTAATCTTGTCTCATAATCACTTGTAATAGTTAGCTGAGTGTGCTAAACTCAATTATCTCATGAATTTCGAGTTGAGGGTAGTTGGTGAGGCATGCAGAGTAATTATAGTTGTAACAGAGTTTGAAGTGCAGTTGGTGCATTAGTTTAATGCATGTGTAATTAGCTAACTCAGTTAACTGAGTTAAAGTCAGTTGTGCTAGTTGTAACTGTTTGTTTCACTAGTGAGAGATCAAGCGAATTAAATATTATTTAATTCACAATTAGTGACTTAACATGCAACTGATGATTTACTATTATTAGATACATGAATTTCAGTTCATTGGAGATCCAATCGAGACAAAGGTTAAAGGGAAGTGTGGCTATCAGTTGTGATATTAGCAGACTGCCCAGATGCAGTTAAAACACCATAGGATTCCCATGATACTCAACGCAGTTGAAGAAGGTTGAAATTCCTAAAGAATAGGGATTTCATTCATCAAGGATTGTGTGAGCAAGGAAGGTTGAAGAGAAGCTGAGAATTGGCTAAGTGTTGACCTGATTTTGTCTGGATCAGTATGAGATGATTAGTAGAGTGCAGGAGACTCTTGTGATAAGAGTGCATTGTATTTGTTTCATGATTCCTTGTGGAATATACAATATATGCTAGAGGGGTTTTGAGCATCAATATTTCCTCGGGAAATTGTCTGTCTTGTGGTTTTATTCGAGTCTTCTTTGCTTCATATGATTGGCGGTTGTGTTTAATTTCTGCAATTGATTTGTTGAAGCGATTTAGTATCTAGCTTTAGTAAATTGTTAGATCAGATTGAATCCATGATATACATATTGTTTGTATAATTTATACATGGTATCAGAGCACAGGAAATCACAATAGTGGAGGAGAAGTTGAGTTTGTGACTGAATAGAATTCAAATTTGCATAAGACTTTCTTGGTGCTACAGGTGATTCAGGATCAAAATGGCTTTCAATGGCTTGAGATTGGAGTATGCACTTGAGGGTAGCTCTAACTATATTGCTTGGAAATACATGATGGAGGTAGTGTTGGAGGACAATGGATTGAAGGAATTCATTGACAACGATGTTCCCAAACCTGTTGTGATAGATGTTGCAAATCTTGATGGATGGCAAAAGAAGGTTGCAAGGGCGAGAAGGATATTACTGGAGGGAGTATGAGACCACATTGTGTCAAGTCTCCATGGAAAAGAGACTCCATATGCAACGTGGAAGGCTTTGAAAGATCTATTTCAGATCAATAGTGATCACGGGAATTTGGCATTGAAAGATAAACTCAGGAAGCTAAAAATGGACAAAACGACACTATTCCAGTATACTTAACAAAGTTTGTCCAATGTCGGGATGAGCTTGGGAGTGTTTGCATTACTGTCACTGATGATGATTTGGTGAGCCTAGCTCTTCTATGACTTCCCAAGAGGTGGCATAGTTATTAGGACTCTGTCAATGGGAGGGAGAAGCTGCCAGATTGGGAACGAATTTGGTCGGATTTGGTGCAAGAAGAATTCAGGTGGAATACCAGAGATGGATCTTCATCTAAGAATGATGATGAAGAAGATTGTGCTTTGGCTGTCAAGGCGAAGAAGGGGAAAGGAAATAAATTCCATTCCAAATCCGAGTCCAGTGAAGAATGCAAGGAGAACGACATGTCCAATGTGAAGTGTTTTCACTGTCACGAGCATGGGCATTATGCCACTAACTGTTCACAAAAGAAGAAGAACAAGAAGGCTTCACGATCTGCAGCTGGTGAGGCTTTGGCCTCGCAATTTGATCTTGAATTTTCACTGATCGCGTGCATGGTGTCAAATGCGATGGGATCAGGGTAGTACTTGGATAGTGGTGCATATTTCCACATGATGGGAAACAAATAAATTCTTAGTAGCTTAGAGGAGAAGAGCCTCCAGATGCATATCGAAATGGGTGACGACAAAAGGTATAGCGCTTCCGGGATTGGTACAGTTACTTTCCAGAGATAGTCAAGTAAAACGTTTTTATTAAAAGATGCAATGCATGTACCAAGCTTGAAGAAAATTTTAGTTTCAGTCGCAATGTTGGAGGATAGAGGCTATGATGTTGTTTTTGGTTAAGGAAAATATTTCCTTCGACACAAAGAAACAGTAAAAGCCAAGAAGATTTGGATTCATGTGAAGAATCTCTATAAACTTGATGTAGATGTGATCTCTATAGAGCTTCGAACAATGGGGAAGTGTGAGAATGATATGCTATTGTCCCTTGAGAGGGAGCTTGATTTTCATGCATGTGAGGAACTCTTGGTTCCAAAGAATGAAGCTCAATATGTGGAGCATCCATATTCAAAGGATCGTGGAGTGGCAGAAACCACTCAAGAAAATAAATTTCGATCTAGATGGGCAGAGGGAGCACATGCAGCTATACCTCTATGTGTGAGGTGGGGCGATATGAAATAATAATCCCAAGAAGAAATTTGGGCAGGGTCCTAGAGATGGTGTGTCTCATGGATTGAACATGGCTACAAGGATCCCACAATACAACAGTAGCAGGATCAGGTATATTGATGTAGTCAGATGTTAGGAGGATATAAATCAGAGTGACAATTGTCAGATACTGGAGCGCAGATCAGAGTTGGAAGCAGTGAAGAGAGCATGGATGCATATGTCAACAACGCAGAGATTCCAGTAGACATGTGCAGTAGGTACCAGCAGTCAGGAGACTCAGATGACAGATGCATTATATTGATTCAGTTGTTTGGAGGCTATTAAGTTTCAGAAGTGTTTCAAGAAAAAGTTGTATGTGTGAGAAACACTAGAGAAGTCTTGCATGCAAAATTTTCATGTGAGAGAAACACTAGAGAAGTCTTGCATGCAAGAGTTTCATGTCACATGCAAGGGTTTCATGTCGCATGCAAGAGGTACATGTTTCATGAAAGGAAATTCCTTTCTTGTTGAGAGGGAGTGTTGAAGTTTGAAACAAGAAACAATGAAATTGGAATTTGAAAAAAACATGACAGAACCTACACTAGTGTGGGACCAATAGGTCCGAGAAGCACATACACTAGTGTGGGACCACTGGTCCTAGCAACACTTACGCTGGTGTGGGCTAAATTTGGTGCATGTATATTTTAATTTTCCCTTAATTAAAATGGACAATAAAATGTAATCTTATCTCATAATCACTTGTAATCGTTAATAGAGTGTGATAAACACATTTAGCTCATGAATTTCGAGTTGAGGGTAGTTGGTGAGGCATGTAGAGTAATTCTAGCTGTAACAGAGTTCAAAGTGTAGTTGGTGCATTAGTTTAATGCATGTATAATCGGTTAACTCAATTAAGTGAGTTAAATTCAGTTGTGCTAGTTGTAACTGTTTGTTGCATTAGTGAGAGATCAAGTGAATTAAATATTATTTAATTCACAATCAGTGATATAACATGAAACTGATGATTTACTATTATTATTTGCATGCATGTCAGTTCTAGTGGAGACCTATTTGTGACTAAGGTTAAAGGGAAGTGTGACTATTAGTTGTGATATTAGAAAACTTCCCAGATGCAGTTAAAACACCACAGGATGCCCATGATACTCAGCACAGTTGGGGAAGGATGAAATTCCTAAAGAATAGGGGCTTCATTCATCAGGGATTGAATGAGCAAGGCAAGCTGATGACAGGCTGATAATTGGCTAAGTGTTGGCCCAATTTTTTCTGGATCAGTGTGAGATGATTAGCAGAGTGCAGGATACTCTTGTGAGAAGAGCACATTGTAATTGTTTCATGATTCCTTGTGGAATATACCATATATGATAGAGGGGTTTTGAGTAGAAAGCTTTCCCTGGGAAATTATCTATGTTTCGGTTTGATTTTATTCTTCTTTGATTCACGTGATTGGCGATTGTGTTTAATTTCCACAATTCATTTGTAGAAGCAATTCAGTATCTAGCTTTAGTACATTGTTAGATCGGATTGAATCCATGATATACATATTGTTTGTATAATTTCTACACAAAACACCTAAATTTTCAACCACAGTGATCTCACCTATATTGTCAAAAAATCACCAATATCAACCAAATCGGTCTCTACCCAAGTTTTCCAGGGATCCATGAACTAGTAACAGAAGCCACAAATAATTTAGGGCTCCAAAGATTGTTTTCCAACCCGCGGCTCTAAGGACTAATAACTCAAGCCACAAGACTCCAAAATATTTTCCCCCACTTGTAGGCTCCATGAACTAGTAACTCAACCCAAGCTTTTTTAGGGCTCCAAAGCATTTTTTCCAACCCACGACAATAGGGAACCTGAGAACCAATAATAAAAAAAATGTGGGAAACCCACAACACCATGGATACATAGGAAATGGAAAGGAAAGGCTGAAACCACTATCAATCCAGGAAAATATCAATGCCAATGAAAAAACATAACCAAGGAACCACATGCATATACCATGCATCCAAAAATCAGCAAGGATATCATACATGAAACATGTTAACTGATAGATAAAACTATTGTCGCTGTTGATCCAATTGTCTCCTTTCACTTCCCTACTTTCCTTTCTTAATTTTTCCAAATCCAAGTGAATATTAGACTTTTCCAAGCATGCTCCAAGTGTACAATAATATGAGATAACGTGAGAATGAAATGAAAAAGCCAAAATTGAATTGGTGGAAGCTCTAAAATGATTCTCTAATGTCTTTTTATCATTGATCTCTCTTTTTCTTCATTTTCCTTCATTGTTCCTCTAATTTCCCTTGCATACAAAATTGTGTCTCTTCACCTCAATTTTCTTATATTTCCCTTTATTTTCATAATTAAATTCCAATCATTGCCTCTTTTCCTTTTCCAATTTCCATAGCCATTATTAATCCACAATAGATGCCCACTAAGGTGTTTTATCGACCATTTATCTTGGAATACGTGCCCCATGACCTTGTTCTTATTTTATTTAAATGAAAATAAACAAGGGGATATTACACTTCAATATTTTAGTATGCTCTCCCCCATTACCTCATAACTACTAGTAGTTTGGGCACTTCATGAGCCACATTAGAGGTATAGTCAATTTAATTCATATAGATAGGAAACTTCCACATCCCCTTTATAGCTTTCTCCTTAGTCAATCATCCTTCCTAGGCATCAGGATCTGATGCATGAGCATAAACCCCCAAAATCAAAGTCAAAATATTGAATCTTACAAAAGGCAGCTCATGGAAACGAGGACACGATTTCCTCATGAACACATATCTAGAAGAATACGGATGTTATTTATTATTTTTTTAGTGTGTATTTGGAAATATGTTGAGAGGATCATGGATTTAATATGATATATTGTATTTATTTTACATGTTATCCTTTGTCCATTGAAAAAAGGGGAGGCTAGATCCAATGTAGACCAAGTTGAGGAGATGGGTAGGGCCTCAGTTCCCTTACTGTATAATCAAATTCGATTGAATTAAAATAATGTGTGTATCGTGAGCCTTTGTGTGTGTGTCTATGTGTTTTTAAATCTTGTTAAGTCATAAGGTGAATGCATATGAGTAGAGGTGTGACAATGTAGGTTGGATGCACCAAGGATGTCCATAGGAATTACAATCTAAAAATCCCTAACAACCTTATGTAGTGTGGGACCCAATTCAAGCCCTTTTCAAAATCAATATAAACATTATATTCCTCCCAACCCTATACTAACCTTTCATGGCATGGGACCCACCTTTAACATTGTTCATATCATTCATTATTTATAGGATCACTGACCCTACTCGGGACCCAACCATTTTTCAGGTTGTTATTGTCGTCGACTATTTTAGAGTGCTCAAACCCTGAACTGAAGTGTGGAAAAAAAAAACTTGGGGGTTTTTAAGGTTTGTGAGTCTATTGCTACAAATTAGGTGGATATTTTCCATATTTCATGGGCCTATAACCCACAAGAAATCAATATGGAAGAAACCAATATTTTGTTTTTATTAGGTGGTATAGAAGTAGCGAAAACGTATTTTGTGCTTGTTGGAGAAAAAGGAGAACAAGTTTCAGTTGTGATTGGGTAGAAGTTTTTGACAAATCCATTGTTACAATTGTGCGAAGAATTATCGAGAGAAGTGTGTAGCATGCAATAGCTAGAGGAGTCGAGGAAACTTGAATGGTTCCAATGTATGTGAATCTATGATGCCAAAATACCGAGCTAGAGTAGAGAGCTTAGTGAGTATCAATGGAGGATTTGTTGCAACACCCTGCTAAGTATGCAGAGAATATTAATGATGCCCAAGGAGAAATAAGACCAATATTGAAGATGAATGAGGTGTAAAAATGAAGAAACATTATTAGGATATCATGAATATTTCCCACACTAGGAGTCTGATGTAGGAGCATAAACCCCCCAAGTCAAATTCAAAATATTGAATCTTCTAGAAGGAAAATCATGGTAAGAAAGTTTTGATTTCTTCATGAACGCATATCCAGAAGAATAGGGTTTTTATTTATTATTTTTTTAGAATGTAGTTAGAAATATGTGGAGGGGATCGTGGATTTGAGATGATCCAATATATTGTATTTATTTTATATGTGAGCCTTCGAGCATTCATCCTACATTCTATACTCACCTAGTGCATTTAATTGTTGTTACCTATCAACTTTCCCTTTAGTTAAATCAATGTCAAGACGAGATGTAATACTTAGCCTATTGTACTCAAATTAAATTGACTATAAATCCTTATTCCTATAGAATACCTCATAGGGAGTGAAAGAAGTGGTGGTTTTCCAAGTGATCTTGTAGGCTCCAGTGGCCTCAACAAGTCTTTCTATTAAGTCCTTCTGTTGCTATTGATCACTTTGGTAAGAGAAATCTCCACTAGCCTATTAGTGTATTCTAATTTCCCATTTTCTTGTGGGTAGTATGGAGTGTACTTTTGATGGTGAGTTTTATGTTTCTTCATTATCACTTTAATCAAATTGGACTTGAATTAGGAGCCTTGGTCGTTCACCAATTCTCTTGGAAAACCAAACTTGTTGGTGATATTTTTTCCTTAAGAATTTCACACCTTCCTATTTTGTTTCTGCTTTCACTTCCTTCACTTTATCCCACCTTTCTAAGTTATCATTTAATACAACAATGTAATTCTTATTCCTAGATGGGGGCTCAATGGGAATAGTGAATTCCATGCCCCACTTCTCAAATGTCTCAAAAGGCACATGAGGTTGGAGGGGAATCTCATTGTTCTAATTAGGTGTTCCCATCCTTTGGAATTCATAAAATTGTGAAGTATATCTTTGGGCATACTTGTGAAGGGTTGGCCAAAAGTATCCTACTTGAAATATTTTGTAAGTTGCCATATTTATATCAAAATGGCCCCTAGAAGGCCCATCATGGCAAGGTAAGATGATGTCATAAAATCCATCCTCCCTAACACATATTATTAGAATTTATTCAAGCCCAATCTTGAAGAGGTCCCCCCCAATCCAACTATAGGAGGAACGTTTCTGACAATATTACTTTTCTCCTTGGAATATAGGTGAGGGGTGAACTGGATAGTAGCTAGGAAATTGGAAATTTCAGCGAACCATGGAGAAAAAAGTGATATGGAAAAAATATGCTCATCGAGGCCTTGTCCATATATCACTCCTTCACTTGTAGAAAATGTTATTCTTGATAGAAAATATGCAACAACATTCTCTTTTCTAGGTTTGTCAATGATAGTGAAATTAAATTGTTGCAAAAGAAATAACTAACTAATTATGCGAGAATTCACTGTTGGGAATCATGACTTCTGTTAGACCAAAACCTATAGGTGTTAGTCAAGGATTACATCGCTAGAGATAAGGATCCATGAGAGGTAGTTAGTCACATGTCGCGAAACACATGGGGAGCATTGGTTTGTCCAAAGTCCAACGATCTCCCCCACAACACAAACTGGGTGCGTATTGAACTTGTGACCTATGCTCTGATACCATTTGTTGGGAATCACGATTGTCTTTAGACAAAAACACACACGTGTTAGTCACCGATCGCATTGCTGAAGATAAGGATCCGCGAGATCTGGTTAGTACATGTTGCTAAAAACACAAGGAGCGTTGGTTTATCCAATGTCCAAATTCACATCTATATTATTCATTAAGTATTTGATTTTTGCATGGTTAATGTGCATGAATACTTAGTAAACATTAACTCAGTAATGAGTTCCATAGTTCCATTTTAGTAAAAAAATGGAGCATAATGGATTTTTTCTAATATTAATTAAAAAAAAAAATTAAACTTTCCTAAAATAATTGATATGTGGGTCCTTTATGTAGCACACCAACGTATGGTAATTTGGAATCTAAACCATGTTTTCTAACACATCATGGGTGTGGTGTCCCTTTGAATGTACCACGATGGTGCTTCCTATATATTTATAAGATGCATCAACAACGATTTCGATGTGAGCCAAACGAGTGAAGTGCACCACATATAATGTTTTTAAAAATTGGAAAAAGGCCAATTTTAAGGTCAATTTTAAAGTTTAATTTAGTGAAATTCAAAATAATACATAGCAAACAAATTCACCTATCTCTTCCTACACAAGTAGGCATGTTTTTTCCCTATAGAGTAAAAATAAAAATACAGACCATTTTTCAAAATTTACAAATAAGTGAAATCAAAATTTAAAAATAAGTGAAATCAAATTTTAAAACTATTGAACTAAGAAATAAACACTATAGAGCATTAAAAATGGAATGGTCATCCATAGTGATTGACCATTGGTGCTTGTGTGAGATTGCAAGCATGGAGAAAATGAATTGTGATAACAAAATTCAATTATATGACTCCCTTTTTAACCCTATTATGGCACACCTAAGATTGAGACAAACTAGGGTATTACTTTTACTTAAACACACCACTATAGTTTTCTAAATTTACCCTTACATCATGCACCAATACAAACGACAATTCACAAAAATTGGATTCACCACCGAGCTATTTTATTTATGAATATAAAAATTTATGTTTTTGAAGTGAAAATTAATGTTTTTGTTGTATTGATATTATATATGTACCGATTTTTCCATTTATTCAAGTGCATCTTTCATGTTTTTATGGTTTTTAAAATAATAAATAGTAAGTTTTATCCTAATTGATGCACTTGTCACATATTTTGTTTTTTTTTGGGTTACTTTGGAGCACTATTACACATTCTTATATTTTTTGGAAAAAAAAAAAAACATATATTTTAGTATTTGATAATAATAATGGTCATTGATGCACCTTAATTTATTAGCAGCGGTGATTTTGTGTATTAAGAGAATTGGAGTGTGCACTTTATTAGGGTGCATTATCCAAGAGCCTCCAAAAAAAATATCTAACCAACCAGCTTCAGTTGCAACCTTTTGTATAAATAGATAATGGATAAATTTATAGGGGAGGTTCAATGAAATACTTGATACAAGGTTTTCTCTGGGGCCTCACCTTTTGAGTTTCCACAAATCAATAAGAATTGATACAATATTGAATTATCAATGTACCTCTTCCTCATATACCTCCTTATAGGTTGATCAATTCTCCATGTCATTATTAACCCATGATCAAGTAGATGTATTCCACTTTTGTCTTTATTTTTTCATGATCTGTCATGAATTCTTTTCACTGTGAAACACCATACCCTATTAGCATTTGCAACAATTTTTTATGTGCTTGTAGGTAGGGAGTGGTGAAAATTTTGAGAAATCCACAATCATTGAGGTCATCCATGGCCTATAGATCATCATCAAAATGGTTATCCACATCCTCTCTCTCTCTCTCTCTCTCTCTCTCTCTCTGAAGTATATGAATGATAAAAGGGGTTGAAGCAAGGAAAATTAACGTGATTAATCTCTGACCTACTATTCAACATAATAAGTCTTCAATAAACTAGTTGTTATTTTTGGATTATTGTAAGCTACTCTAGGAAAAGTTGAACATGTTTTTCAAGCCATCTATTATGTTACGATTTAGTCGTAGTCATAAGATAGATATAATTTATCTAGAATAATGGAGTCATTGACCAATTATGCAGATAATGGATAGAAGCAACATTAAATCTCTTTTAAACCTCCAAAAAACCCTCATCAATTAGTTATAAGCATAGAATACAAATACGATCATTTTCTCTTTCAAGATATTTATAAATTCCCTATTCCTATGGATTATCTTACATGAGCCAACTAATCATAGATCAAAAATCATCTCAAAGAACATATAGTTGATACCTTTTACAAAACACACTTCAAACATTCTCATTGCCAAACAATCTCATGACATTAATCATTTAATTTTTCTCAATTAAACATAAATACTAGCATCTCCTTCTCATTACTCTTACTACATCATCAAAGAAAAACATCCTAATAACATGAGAAAATGAGTATAAATTAAACCAATACTATACACTTATAATTCACTAACTTTGTTAACAAATTTGTATCCCCTAGTTATTTATCTAAACATAATTACACTATCATTCTTATCTCATTTATTATTCATCCTTACCAAGTTATACAAATGTTACTCTTATTAATGTTTTCATTATCTTATTAGTCCCTACTGCAGGCACGACGGGGACTATAGTAATCAAATATGTGTATTTGACATTATTAGTCCCCCAAATAACAAAACTTAAACCACACTTTTTTAATATGACCATGTATTTTTTTCTTTCATGGTTTTGGCCTCTTCCTGAGGCGGGGAGGCTATAACTATATGTTATTTCCTTATCATTTTAACGCATTTTTAAAGTTAATAATTAATGCTATCATTAGTTTGAAGGAATTAGATGTAGGTTTTAACCCTGTACAGAAATTATCTACAAACGAATTCATAAAAAAAAAAAAAAATTAATAGCGAGAAAATAAAACTTAAAATAGATATACACTGAGATTTTTCCCCTGGATCCCAAATCGGGACTACCAGCTTGATTTTTCATTATATTACTTTTAGTGTTACAACACAGATATATACATGTCGGAGCATTCATAGACCTTAATCCATTAACCATGGCTTAGAAAATAATTTTAGTTCCCTTGATACCAGGGGCAGAAAACCATCATGCCCCAAAACCATGTGAAAACCCATGCACAAAACCATAGGCGGGTCTGCCCAAATAAAATCGGGTCCAAATTTTTTTTCCCGAGGCGCTGCCTCAGACCCCATGCTAGGGGCTACTTGCCCCTACAAACCCCTAGACAGGGGGGGCTGTCGCCCCCTTGTAACCCCACTGCGTGTGAAAATATTGGTGAAAATAATATAACTCACACCTGACATTAAATGCTATGGGTTAGTCATTTTAGGTAAGGACTATATATGTTTTTTTTTCCATTCCCTATGTTAAATTGTTTTAGCTTGAAATCTTCCTCTTTGGGATTTGCATGTCATAATGGCATATTTTACCTGTCTCTCTAGGCTCTAGGTGGAAAACTGCAACACACTTCCTCACACCCTCTTGTAGTTCCCTGAATTCACCAGAAAGAGAAGTATCAACCAGAGAGAAGTTTCAAGAGTGGCAAGTGTTTGTTCCAGCCTTTTCTCTGCTAAGATTCAATGAATCGTCCCATGTCGTCTAATCTATGCTAGCAGCCTTGTGAAATTCAAATTAATCTAGCATGGCATATTCTGCCGGTTTCTCTGGGCTTTGAGTGGAAATATGCAACATACTTCCCGCTAGCACCCTCCTGCAATTCCCTAAGTTCACCAAAGAGAGAAGTATCAAGAGTGGTAAGTGCTTGCTCTAGCATTTTCTTTGTTGAGCTCCAATGAGTCGGCCCATGTCCTCTAATCCTTCCTAGCATCCTTGTGAAAGGCAGATTAATCTACCTATATGTTGCATAGTTATTTGCGAGAAATAGCTTGTCGGTCTGGCCAACCAATAATCATATCAAGATTAGTTGAGCCTAACACCCACCAAGGAACTACTCCAGAACTACTGAAGAGCTGCTCTAGAACTACTGCAGGATTCCTTTCTAAATAAATATATCCTCGCTCAAGAACTCCTCCAGCCAGATAGCATGAAACATGAGATTTTAACATGAAAATTGCCAAAACCATCGCATCATATATAACCAAGTATAACCAGGTTGTATCTAGAACTCAATCTTGGAACGAACTTGGTTCAGGTAAGTGGTTGGGGTGGCTCTACATTTTTTGTGTAAAAAGTGATAGGAACAAGGGTAATATGCATATTATAAGAATGTGACTCTCATATCTAGTGGTAATTCCTTTTATTTGATAGAAACACTTTTCATGCTTTTGATTCCTCATTTTGGTTCATTGTCCTATTCTAACTCATTTTTTAGACAAAATTGGTCCTTTTTTTTTCATTCCCCTCGGCGCCACATTCGCCAGTTCTTAGGGGCTCAAATAGCGTGAATGATACTTTAACTGGATCTACTGGGTCATAAACTCAAATTGCTGTGAGAAGTAGGGAAAGCTACCTTCTCAGCTTTGTTTGAAGAACCAATATTTTGTCTAAGCTAAGAAATAAAAGGTCAAATACGTAAAATAATACCAAAAAAAATTATATTGACAACTGAATTTGGGTTCAAGGCTTTTTCACTGTTTCAAGATGAAGCAATTTGGAATATTCCAAAGTTAGAGAAAAATGAGCACACAGCTGAGCACCTCTAGCATAGCCATTAGAATCCACCCGCAGCAAGTGGTGCAAATTCACAACCTACTACCTCTTTATGTACCAAAGCCTTTTATTTTGTCCTGAGCCTCTTTCTCGTTGCCCCTCTTTTTTTAGGGTCGATTAGAATGATTATGGATTTCAGGTCCTCATCCTTCTGGCCTGTTGTTTTCGTAACCTGGATGGTATTCATGAGTTGAATTCTTCTTCTATTTGCCTATTCTTCATCTATTTTCCTTCTACCTCTTGTATTTCCATAGTAGCAAATGGCAGACATATTAGCATGATCCAATGTTAGGTGGTGTGGTTTAGCACCCTGCATGCATTCTATGTTATGGAGAAGGAGGTGAGGCATGTTGCTCTCATGGGAGGGCCCACATGGTCATCGAGGTTTTTCAAAATTTTTAAAGGCACTTAAATGACTTTCACCTAGTTCTTATTTATGATTCTGCAGAGTGCTATCATGGTGAATCTAGTTTAAGTTAGAGGTGCTTAATAATATTCATTTGTGAATTGAGTTTCTCCAAATAAGCTTGTTATCTTCATTTAATGAGCTATGCCAAATAACTCAGTTTTAGTTATAGTTTTGTTGAGTTAATGGTTAGTGAATGGCTTGATAAAGACTATGTTCTTGATATCGATTCCCCTGGGATGTCAGCAACCAGAAGTTGTAAACATCAATAATACAACTAATGATTATATGAAATCATGCCTCAATTACTCACGGTACTAAATTTATTGTGATTTCTTTAGCTAGTTTGTAAATTATGCCCTGCAAAGGAAAAGTATAGTTTTGTAGATCCTCCTCTAAGTGAGATCGGTCTTGAAATGAATGTGATAATTGAGAAAGAAAGAAAAAAAAAACGGAAATTCATAGGCTCAAAACTTATTGGTTCTGATAATTTTACATCACGGACGATGATGGAAGTGGTTGGATCATGTCTAACGAACAAGTATTGAGAAGGACTCCCTAGTAAGAGGTAAGTGCATGAAACTCATTTTCTCTAATCTTTTGGACAAGTAATTTTTAGTTTGAAAGTTTGACATGTGTCTAATGGTTTCTGGGTTCAGCGTTGTAGTGTTTGTTAGCCAGCTATAAAATTTTTTATATCAAATGCTGGCTAAATCATTTTTGGAGCCTTCAAGAAACAAGTTTTATTGCTAAAAAATGTTATCTCTTGAAGACTCTTGGAGGCCTCATGCCCTTGTCTAAAATCTTCACTGTTGTTTCCATTTCACACTCTGAAATTATGCTGATTTCATGAGTAAAGGCTGCTGCAATCACCATTTTTCCCCTTCCCTCACTTGAAAAACTAACCTCCATTTTGCTCCCCTTTTCCTCCATAAAATTTCTCTATTTTCATGAATCCCCTTCTTCCATTCATGAAAATCATTTTCCATAGTTTAAAAATCATTTTTAAACTATACCGAAACCCCCAAATCCATTGAAAAACTTGAAAAATTTCATGAAAAATACATATTTTTGTATAAAGGCTTAAGCCCCCTTGGGCTAAGTCTTAAACCACTTCCCCTCCACGTGTCCGCACCCTAGGACCAGGTGCAAGACCCATAAAGTGCTTATCGCATCGCAAAATCTAAGCGCATAAGTTTGTTTGCCATGTTTAAAAATTCCGATGCGATTGAGCCTTTGTACACCGCCCCCGATCCTATTTGTTTTTTATATATAGATCCATGGGCCCGCAATCGGGCATTTAAACCTTGGAATAATCCATTCCCGATTCATTTTTTCCTTTTTAAATTCAAAAAACCCACTTATCCAAAGTTTGGTTTAAATGCACCGGAGTTATGCTTTTTAATGAAAAATGGGTTGATTGAAAAGCACCCGCATCATTTCTCTGATGCGATTGAGCCCCATTTCGTGAACTCTGCCCTCCGTTTTCTATTCCATATAACTTTCACCTGGGACCAAATGTTAAAGATCCCAAGGCGCTAATCGCATCGAAAATATCGAATGGTTAGATTGAAAACCCCAAAGCCCTGACCTTCCGATTGCGATTAGCCCTTTATTATATACACCCCGGGCGTATTGTATTTCATAAAGACCACAGGCCCCGCAGACGGGCGCCTAACCATATCATATATATACCCCGCCATGAAACCTTTGTATTTTATTTAAACATTTGGGTTTTCGCTATTATAAAGGTTTCCGCCGATGTGTGTCTTAAAAACAATCTCCACCATTGATCATTGGGCCGATCCAACGACCCACACATTATTGCATCGCAACATTTTCATCGAGCGCGTTAAGCTTTCATCCACCTCCAATTGACATCTCTCGATTCTTTCCTTGTCGTCGATCTGATCTGTAGATCGACGGCCCATAACTAATCGCTTCGTCTCACTCCAGTTCCTTTGCCCCGCCGATGCCTTCGCCTCCGATTTCATCTGGACCGTCCACGTGTCCAGATCGGATGGTCTAGATCGCGCCTCACGACTTTGGTTATATTTTATGTATTCCGCTCCTTATGTAGTCATGACCAATCCTGACCATCGATCTCTGCGCGATCAACAGTTTCAACTTATTTTCTCCCTCTGCTCTCCTTTAAACTCTGCAAACAGATCCCAACTGTTGGATGTTGCCATCCAACAGCCACGCTCCTCCCCACACCCTCTGCCGCAGTAGAACCCAAAAACGTAGGATTTTATAATATAGTTTTGTATTGTGCAGGTGTTTGAATGTTTTTCCATCATATTAGAGAGAAAGCCGAAGACTAGGAATGACGATTCCCATGCCTTTGATTCATCAAAAGAAACCATTCCCAGGGCTCAAATTCCACGTCTCGTCAATGTTTCATGAGGCATTGATGCCATATGAGCCCTGTGAGGCCTTTACATCAACAAGACACAGTGTTATTTAATCAAATTAAAAGAGTATCAGTGTTGAAGACCCGCCATAGCAGAAATAGAAGATCGAAGACCAATTTGGGGATTACGGCTACGATTGATTATCAAAAGCCTAATCCTCCAAATTAAATCAGAATTAAAGAAAATCGTAAGTGTTTATCAGGCAGAAAAGCCTCCACCGCCACACTGAGGCAAATTGATTCCTCCCAGCTACCACAAAGCCACCTGTGCCTCAAAGCATTCAAACAAAGGCCGAAGTTATGAATCAAAATCAGATATTTGCCTCAACGCAGCCAAACATTTAATTTTGCTGACATGATTTAATGACAAAAATATCAGCAGAGTTACTATTACATGACACAGAGCCTTGAAAGTCAACAAAAGCTCCCATCGAGCTTAATCTTAAATGTAAAACAATTAATACAGAAAAAAATCTGTAAACTTCTTCATCGAGCCCCTGAAAGGCCGAGAAGCCATTAAGACTGTATTAATTATCTTGGGAGATATTTTATCAGATCTCACCTCCTCATTCTTCTATAAATACTTCTTTAGAAGATGAGAAAATGTTGGTTGCAGAACTTTGAAATATACTTGAGCTTGAAACTTCTGATTTTAAATAGTGTTCGTTGGCTCTTGAAGCTCTTCTTGTGATAGATTAGTTAGTCTGGGAAGTGTAGATGATTGCTAAACTAAAGCATTGGACTTAAAGCTGTAATTGGTTTGGAGCATCAATACAAGCTGATTTATGGGATCCTGGTCTATGTCGACAGTGATGTTATTTCTTATTGTAAATTGTTATTTTATTTATGTTTCCATTCTATCCATCTTCTCTTCTAAAGAATAGCATGCATAGAGTTGGGATTTAATGTATATCAATACCCTTCTCTGATTGAAAATCTTTATCTACATGTTTTCTTCCAATTAATATTATTTAGGAATGATTTAATTCAGTCTAAGCATAGGAATGTTGGCGTTCCCTCGTCCTACTGCCTTAGCTAATTGCTCTTCCTAAATTTTATTTTCAGTTCATGTTAAGTAGAGATGAACTAAGGAAGATATGCTGAGCCCTGGTCCTAGTTTTATCCCAAAAAACTGTCTGAAAGTTTCCCTTGGAATGTGTTAAAAGCTAACTAGTTTGAAAGTACTTACCAGATCTTAGACCATTCTTTGTTATATTTGTGTTTGTCTTGAAATTTACCAAGTAAATCAGAGCTAGGAGAGGATTTGTGGTGAGCCCGACCCGCTAGTTTCTACTCCAACAGTTGCCTTCAAGTTACCCTATGTTTTTTATATTTTTTCTATTGAAAGTGTATCAAAGGCTAGCTAGTTTAAAATTACATACTAGATCCTAGTTTACTTTCATGTCTTTCTTAAGTGTAGGTCAAAAGCTGGCTAGTTTAAAAGTACTTACCAGATCTTAGACTGCTCTTTGTTCTTCATCTGTTTAATTCCCCTTCGTATTGTTTCATTTCATTCCATAAATCAACTTTAAATAGATCCTTAGACATAGATGACTTTCCCCATAGATCACTCTTGAACCTGGTTGTTTCAATTAAACCCTATTATGACTCCATAGCCCAATGGACTAAAACCTGCAATTATCTATCTTTCTGGCCAAAGCTTGTTCTATTTTCTTGCAACTTCTCACCTTTGAAACTCTTTGCATTTAGAACTTTCGCCTCAAAAAATAGTCATGCTCAACCATCCAAAACAAAACAAAAACCCTTGGACTTCATAACTAGCCTAATATCATTACACAAAACTTCAAAGACAAATCCATCTTTTCACTTATTGGAGAGATCCCTCTTCGGATTCAGGAGGGCTAGATCCTAGAATCCCAAAGTGGTTGAAATAATGTTGCTTCTGCAGTTTTGGTCTCACCAATCTGCTAAAATTACAGACTCCTAACATTTCTAGCGACTCGGCTAGGGATTTTCAGTGTTTTTTCGGCCTAGGTACCTTTAAGACCTCAAGAGACCTTTAATTCAAAATAACCTAGGCAAACCCTAGGATTCTCATAATACTTTATCTAACCTTGAAAAATGAGCTAGCTCAGCCATAAGAGTAGACTATCTTTGTCTCATAACTGTAGCTAAGTTTCGAAACAGAGTTGGGACATTCTTAGAAACCACACAACTAAAAAATAACTCAGAAAACCCAAAAATATTTCATATTGGTATCCAATAAACATGGTGGTGGACCATAAAACCTTTTACCTTTGAAAAGAGACAAAAATTTCCACTTGGCGACTCCACAATCCTTAACAGACCTTAAGACTCCACTGGGAAGAACCTTTGTCATTATAACATCATTCAAACTCAGTTAAAGGACTGTAGGATTAAAAATTTGTGCAAAACAGGCTAGTTAATCTCTTAAAAATTGTTATATCTGGTTAAACTATTTTTGTTTAGTTGGGTCTAAAAACACAGCATTGTGTCTCCTAGAAATATTCATACTAGAGCCCATCCTGACCCTAATCCACCTGAGATAGTTGATAACCGGGAAAGTATCCTTAGCAAGTCTCCTAAGATTGAATTTTCAACTGTTTTCAGATCACCCTTGAGAGCTAATTCAATTCCTGAAAATATTTCAGCTCTACGACAATCACAAGCCGACTTCGTAAATCCATTCAGAACTAGGTCATTTGATGATATAATTCAGTTAGACTCTGCGTCTTCACTTTCATCCTTGGAAACAAGTGAACATCCTGGTAGTAGAGAAACAACACCTCCCGATTTACACTTCATTCACAATTTAGGTGTCTCTCATCCAAGATCATCTCAGCAATCTACTGTTGGTCCATCCTCATCTGCTCATCCTACATTCACTGTCCAAACCACTCCACTTCATCCCACTCTCCCTTTTGTTAATCCACCTCTTATAGATCCACCTCCACCACATATCATGGCAGCATGGTATGCTCCCTTAGTCCTTCCTATTCCATTAGTTAATCTTCCACAAGACTATCAATCCAAAATTCCATTATACGATGCCAACAATACTACAACTGCATCACAACATGTGGATAAGATGAATGAATACTTTGACAGAAATGAAATTGATGATGATTCTATCAAAATTAGACTATTTTCTCAAAGTCTGGGGGGAGAAGTAAGAAAATGGTTTAAAGGCTTAACCCCCCATAGTATCAATGATCTCCAAACCTTCCATCAAACATTCTTAAACAAATGGGAAGTGAAGAAAAATCCTCTCCAAGTCCTCTATGATTACAAGAACCTCCATAGAAACACTGGGGAAAGTGTGCAAGCTTACTGCACCAGATTTAACAGTGTGTACAATTCACTTTCCCCATATCTAAAGCCTCCACAAGGCTCAGCATTAAACAAGTTTCCTAAGGGGTTTGACCCCGATATGGCCTATCATCTGAGAGAGAGAGAGATCCTGCAACTCTTGAAGAGATTCAAAAAGGTGCTCTTGCTGTGGAAGTCAACTTGATGGAGAAAAGAGCAAGAATGAAAAATGAGAAGAGAGTATCCTTCAAGGAAGAAAACACACCTTCCACTTCCAACTCAAAGATGGAGAGAATGATGGAGGAGATGATGAAAGAGATGAGCATAATTAAGAGGGCACAAGCAAGCAAAAACCAAAATGCTCCTCAAAATAGAAATCAAAACCAAAATCAAAATTTTAGAAGAAACCAACCTCAAAATAGACCAAGGGAAGATGATCAACAGATCACTCCTCCCTTTCATCAAAAATATGTGAGTGAGGTTGAAGAAATAGATGAGCAAGCAGAGGATGAGGACATAAATATGTTGGGAGTAGATAATGATGACTTTGAAGTCCATTATGATAGAAAACAAGGTCTTTATACACCTTATGATGACAAAAGAGATGATGATGAAAGTTATTATCAAGACATGGAAAATGTTATCATAGAGCCTCAAAAGGAGTATGACCTTAGAAGCAAAACCAGTCAACAAACCCCCAACAACAAAAATTCTGACAAATCTTCACAAAACAGCACTACAACCAAGCCTAAAGTTGTCAAACAAAAGGATAAAACGATAGCTGCAAATTCTGATAAAGGTAAAGAGAAATGCACTCAAAATAGTGAAAAACAGAGTGCATACCTTAGTAGTACTAACACTTCAGCTAGTACTCCTGTTAAAACCATTTTTCCAAATATAAATAGGACAAATCAGCAAACAGACTTTTCTGACAGAGTGGCAGCTAATAAGGTTGAGACAAGTACTTCAAAGAATCAAATTCCTTTTAGCTTAGAGCAGGAAATTTCAAAAATTAAAATCTTTGTTCCCCTGACTAAGTTAGCTACCCAGAATGTTTATAGGACCCAAATTTTGAAGGCTTTAAAAATTGAAGAGAATAATGACACATTTAATCTTAATGATGACCAGCCAGAGCTAATTTTTTGTCCAAAGATTGAAGGCAAGTATCAAGAGGGACCTGTTCCTCCCTTTTATGTGAGTTTAAACATCCATGAAAATATTTTGCATAACGCTATGCATGATTCTGGGGCTTCTCATAATTTAATTCCTAAAGCTGTAATGGAAAGCCTTGGTCTAGAAATCACCAGACCTTATAAAGACCTTTACTCCTTTGACTCCAGCAGAGTAAAATGTTTAGGATTAATCAAAGACCTCTGCATTAACTTAGCCCAAATTCCAGCCAAATGCTTGGTCATGGATATAGTTGTGGCTGATGTGCCCCCAAAATATGGAATTTTGTTATCTAGGTCTTGGGGGGCTAAGTTACAAGGAACTATGCAGATGGACATGACCTATGCGACCATCCCTGTTTTCAACCAGACAAGAAGACTTTACAGGGAGTCTCATATGCAATACACAGTTACAAGTCAAGACAGACCACAAAAGTCTCTGTATTCTGTAAATACAGGCCTTGATTCTTTTATTCTGTTTAACGATGAAACACTTAGTGAACAAGTCACTTTAATAGGATTAATGGCCGATAGGGAGGAAGAGGAACACAACACAGAAGTGTCACAACAGTTTGATGCATTTGAAAGCTTTAGCGAACCCAACACAGGTCTTGAGCTTCAGGTCATATGTCCTTTACTTTTAAACCTTGACAGTCGAGCAAGCATCCCTCAAATAAACAAAAATATTGGGGAATCAAAACAATTACAACTAAGTGTTGATATTCCACAACAACTCGTAAGTGCTTTAGTTGAAGAGGACAAACACCAAACAGATGAAACCGAAAAGATTCCTCTGTGGAGTATGTATTTTGCCGGGTCATGCACTAGAACTAACGCTGGTGCAGGTGTCTGGATCTGCAACACTGAAAACAAACATACAGAAAGTATTTCCTGTAAATTAAACTTTCAGTGTTCAAATAACATAGCGGAATATGAATCCCTTCTCTTAGGCTTACGTTTGTTGAAAAAGTTACGAGCCAAGAGAATCAAATTGCATGTGGATTCTGAATTAATCATTAGGCAAGTCAATGGGGAGTACAATGCTAATCATCCCAGACTTAGGGCCTACCAAAACGATGTCATGGAACTTTTAAAAACTTTTGAGGAATACCAAATTATTTTTGTCCCAAGAAAAAGAAATAACGCAGCCCACAGTCTAGCTTTCGCAACTAGAACATGCTTAATGCCATATGACACCAAAGACTTCACAACTCCGATAAAATTTAGACCAGCCATTCCTGACAACGAAAAATATTGGCAAGTGTTCGACGGGGACAAACAAATAGAAGACTTCATGCAATTCAGAAATGAATTCGAACTACACAGTTTGGACTCAGATTATGAAACAGACTACAGTGAAGAAAATTTTCTTGGTGAAGAATATTTGTCTCCTGAGCTTGTCAATATTAATCTTCTGACTAGCAAACTTAAAAACAAAACATAATTGAATGCATAGTTAGAAACAGAGGAGTTAGAAACTCTGCACTCTAAAGATGAAAGTTTTCCAAAGGGTCTGGCACCTTTAGAAGAGTTGTTCGATTTCAACGATGTGGCAAAGAAGCCAAAACTGGAACCTGTAGAGACTAAAGTGGAAGAGTGTAATATAGCCAGTAAACAGAAACCAATGATGATTAAACTGTATAAGACCTTACCAGCTCACATTAAAATTAAATACATTGAGTTGTTCAAAGAGTTTTCTGATGTTTTTGCATGGAGTTATGAAGATCTTAAGTCCTATGACACTGAAATAATACAGCACAAAATCCCTCTCAAAGAAAACCAAAAACCATTCAAACAGAAGCTGCGTCGAATAAACCCTGTATAGTTGCCTTTGGTTGAGAAGGAAATTAAGAAGATGTATGAGGCTGGTATTATTGTACCTATTAGATATTCTGAGTGGGTGTCTAATCTAGTGTCGGTTAGGAAGAAAACTGGAGAGATCAGGCTTTGTATAGACTTTAGAGACTTAAACAAAGCTTCATTGAAAGACAAATACCCTTTGCCTAAGATGGATCATATTTTACGAAGGGTGGTAGGGTCTAGAAGAATTTCTTTCCTTGATGGCTACTCAAGGTATAATCAGATTCTAGTCCACCCTGATGATCAATTAAAGACAACTTTTACTACACCATGGGGCACTTTCATGTATGTGAAAATGCCCTTTGGTCTAATGAACGTTGGAGCAACTTTTCAGAGAGCCATGGACACAACATTCTTGGAAGAACCGGGCTACTTCATCATTATATACCTTGATGATGTCACTGTGTTTTCAAAAACAGATGAAGAGCACTTAAAACACTTAAGAAAAGTTTTCGAGAAATGCAAAAAGTTTGGGATATCTTTAAACCCTAAGAAAACACTATTTGGGCTCCAAGAAGGTAAACTTCTTGGGCACATTATTTCAGAAGAGGGTATTAAGATATATCCAAAGAGGATTGAGGCCATATTTTAAATCTCTCATCCTCGAAGCATCAAAGAGTTGTAGTCTTTCATTGGAAAGATTAACTTTTTGATAAGGTTCATCCCCAACTTGGTTGAGCTCCTTAGGAATATAACAAACATGTTAAAGAAGGAGCAAGGGGTAAAATGGAATTTGGAAGCAAAGAAGTCTTTTGAACTGGTGAAACAAGCATTAACCAAAACACCGGTTCTAATAAGTCCTGATTTTTCAAAAAAAATTATATTTTTTCATTTGCATCAGAACATACCATAGTTGTTTTCCTTTTACAGAAAAATCCACAAGGAAAAGAGAAGCCTATTGCATTCTTTAGAAAGGCTTTGAGAGATGCTCCTTTGAAGTATAACATTATGGAAAAGCAAGCCTTTGCTTTGGTTAAGGCTTTGAAAGACTTCAGAGTATACATCCTTCACTCACACATCATCGCCTTCGTCCCAAATTCAGTTGTTAAAGACATTCTAACATAAGACCCAGATGGTAAGAGAGGTAAGTGGATTGTTGATATCCTTGAATATGATTTAGAGATAAAACCCACTAAGCTTATCAAAGGCCAAGGTCTGGCTAGATTAATGGCTGAATCAAATTTTGAAGTTCTTGATATTAATATGATTGATGCTTTGGATGACCAAGAAGGATTCTCAACTCCCATTGTTGAAGATCATTTTATGAATTTCTCTTGGTATGTTGATATTATTTATGTTTTGCTTAATTTAAATACACCTCCCGGTTTATCAAAAACAAAGGAAAGGTTTTTGAAATTAAAAGCTATAAACTATTGCATTGCACATAGATGTCTTTATTGGAAAAATGAAAGTGGTATATTGCTTAAATTTTTGCCTGAGTATGATGCAGAGAAAGTTAAGCGCGAGTTCCATGAAGTGGAGTGTGGAGGCCATTTATATTGGAAAACAACAAACAACAAAATCTTGAGAGCTGGTTACTATTGGCCTACTCTTTTTCTTGATGTACACAAGATGATAATTGTCTGTCATAAGTGTCAACTCTTTGAAGGCAAAATAAAGCTGCTACCCCTTCCTCTGCATCCAATCACTATTGAAGCTCCATTTCAATAGTGGGGACTTGACTTCATAGGTGAAATCCATCCACCATCTTCTGCTCAGCATAGATGGATTCTCACTGCCATAGAATACTTCGCTAAATGGATAGAAGCCATCCCTTGTAGGAAAGCCAATGATTTTGTTATTATAAAATTCATGGAGAATAATATTCTCTCTAGATTTGGCTGTCCTACCAAGATCATCACTGATAATGCAGCAGCATTTGGATCAAAGAAGATGGTTGAATTCTGTCACAAATATCAGATAACATTGGGGCATTCCACGGCCTATTACCCTCAAGGTAATGGACTTGCAGGATCCTCAAATAAGAGTTTAGTGAACATAATCAAGAAACTGTTAGAGGACAACAAGAAGTCTTAGCACACAAAGCTTGTGCATGCACTTTGGGCTGACAGATTGACATTGAAGAAATCTATTGGAATGTCACCCTACCAACTTGTGTATGGCACTGATGCAATCTTTCCAACCAGCCTTGGTGTGCCAGTTATGAATTTGATTCAAGAGTTGCAAACTGAAGATAATGACATGATCAGAAGGATCAATCAAACGATTCATCTTCACCAAACCAGAGAGGAGGTTTATAACAAAGTATTACAAAAGCAGAACAGTATTAAAAAAAAATTTGACAGAAGAACAAAGGCCAGCAATTTCAAAATTGGGGACAAAGTTTTAAAGTGGGAATCAAGGAGGGAAGACAAGGGAAAGCATGGGAAATTTGATAACTTATGGCTTAGCCCTTGCTCTATCCATTCAGCTGCTGGTAATAATGCCTATTTCCTGCAAGAGTTGAATGGAGCAGAATTGTTTGGGGGTCCTATCAATGGCAGGATGCTTAAACATTACTTCTCTTGATCCATGTCATGTTTTGAAGCCTTTTTATCTTTTTCCATTATATATATTTCATCACCATTGCATTCAAAGTTAGAAAAACAAAAAATACAAAACAGTGAAAGAAAGAAAACATGGCAGATTGTAAAACAATAAAGGTACAGCCCCATACCAAAAAAGAGAAACAAAATCTGAAAGTGTGCAAGCTTAAATGTCACTCCTGAAAAACACACTTCTAATTAGTCATACAGCCTAATCATGACTAATTAGTTTTAAATTTACTGCTGATAGGATAGTGAATTTGATTTGCTAAACTGTTTAATCTTGGCTCATCAGTAGATAGATTAGGATATAAATTAAAGGTTCAAACATGCTCAAAATTTGAACTAAGTTTCCAAACATGAATGACTCAAATATGTTTAAATTTCTGAGTCAAAAAAGATGTAAAACTGGTTCTAATTAGCTCAAAATCTGAACCAGTTGACAAAGGAAAGACAACTCAAATAAGAGTCAAAACATAGCTGTAAAAAAGGACGAAGGAAGTGCTTTGAACTTTCAAATCTCAAGCCTTCCATTTTAATTTAATTTTCTGCAAAATAATGTCTATGTGCAGCTTGTTTTTATGCCATAGATTAGCATCAAGTTAGACTGTTCAATCCTGACTTTTATGCTTTTAAATTTTTGTTGTATAATTTAAAGAATAAAATCTATTGGACAGTTTAATCCTAACAGATTAGTAGATTAGGTAGAGAAACATATGGACTCAACTGTTTAATCTGAGTCCATGGAGAAATAAGGAGTAGAAATAGATTAGATTTCCTATTTTCAAAAGAATAAAATGTTGTAAATGAGTTTGCCAATCCAAGTGCACTCTAATGAAGAAAAAATGTTAGATCAGTAGGATTGGGTAGGTAGAAAAGCTTTTTGATGAAATATCCATTGTTTTTATGGCTACTAATATGTTTTCAAAGCAAAAGAAGATCATCCAAAGAAAGAAAGTCAACCCAATGGATGAGGCACTGAATCAGCCTCCCAGAGAATGTAAGTCTGAAGTTCTTGGCCTTTAAGAAGGCACCATCCCCAAGTGGAGCCACTATTAGCCAGCTATAAAATTTGTTATATCAAATGTTGGCTAAATCATTTTTGGAGCCTTCAAGAAACAAGTTTTATTGCTAAAAAATGTTATCTCTTGAAGACTCTTGGAGGCCTCATGCCCTTGTCTAAAATCTTCAGTGCTCTTTCCATTTCACACTCTCAAATTCCGTTGATTTCATGAGTAAAGACTATTGCAATCACCATTTTCCCCCTTCCCTCACTTGAAAAACTAACCTCCATTTTTCTCCCCTTTTCCTCCATAAAATTCCTCTATTTTCATGATTCCCCTTCTTCCATTCATGAAAATCATTTTACATAGTTTAAAACTCATTTTTAAACAATACCGCAACCCCCAAATCCATTGAAAAACTTGAAAAATTTCATGAAAAATACATATTTTTGTATAAAGGCTTAAGCCCCCTTGGGCTAAGTCTTAAACCACTTCCCCTCCACATGCCTGCACCCTAGGACCAGGTGCAAGACCCATAAAGCGCTTATCGCATCACAAAATCTGAGCGCATAAGTTTGTTTGTCATGTTTAAAAACTCTGATGCGATTGAGCCTTTGTACATCGCCCCCGATCCTATTTTTGTTTTATATATAGATCCATGGGCTCGCAATCGGGCGTTTAAACCTTAGAATAATCCATTCTCGATTCATTTTTTCCTTTGTAAATCCAAAAAATCCACTTATCCAAAATTTGGTTTAAATGCACCGAAGTTATGCTTTTTAATGAAAAATGGGTTGATTGAAAAGCACCCGCATCATTTCTCCGATGCGATTGAGCCCCATTTCGTGAACTCCGCCCTCCGTTTTCTATTCCATATAACTTTCACCCTAGACCAAATGTTAAAGATCCCGAGGCGCTAATCGCATCACAAATATCGAATGGTTAGATTGAAAAGCCCAAAGGCCCGACCTTCTGATTGCAATTAGCCCTTTATTATATACACCCCGGGCGTATTGTATTTCATAAAGACCACAGGCCCCGCAGACGAGCGCCTAACCATATCATATATATACCCCGCCCATACCATGAAACCTTTGTATTTTATTTAAACATTTGGGTTTTCTCTATTATAAAGGTTTCCGCTGGTGTGTGTCTTAAAGATGATCTCTGTCATTGATCATTGGGCCGATCCAATGGCCCGCGCATTATCGCATCGCAACATTTTCATCGAGCGCGTTAAACTTTCCTCCACCTCCGATTGACATCTCTTGATTATTTCCCTGCCATCGATCTGATCTGCAGATCGACGGCCCATAACTAATCGCTTCGTCTCACTCCAGGTCCTTTGCCCCACCAATGCCTTCACCTCCGATTGCATCTAGATCGTCCACGTGTCCAGATCAGACGGTCCAGATCGCGCCTCACGACTTTGGTTATATTTTATGTATTCCGCTCCTTATGTAGTGATGACCAATCCTGACCATCGATCTCTGCGCGATCAACGGTTTCAACTTATTTTCTCCCTCTGCTCTCCTTTAAACTCTGCAAACAGATCCCAACCGTTGGATGTTTCCATCCAACGGCCACGCTCCTCTCCACACCCTCTGCTGCAGTAAAACCCAAAAACACAGGATTTTATAATATAGTTTTGTATTGTGTAGGTGCTTGAATGTTTTTCTATCATATTAAAGAGAAAGCCAAAGGTTGGGAATGACGATTCCTATGCCTTTGATTCATCAAAGGAAACCATTTTCAGGGCTCAAATTCCACGTCTCGTCAATGTTTCATGAGGCATTGATGCCATATGAGCCCTGTGCAGCCTGCACATCAACAAGACATTTTGTTATTTAATCAAATTAAAAGAGTATCAGTGTTGAAGACCCGCCATAGCAGAAATAGAAGATCGAAGACCAATTTGGGGATTACGGCTAAGATTTATTATCAAAAGCCTAATCCTCCAAATTAAATCATAATTAAAGAAAATCGTAATTGTTTATCAAGCAGAAAGGCCTCCACCGCCACATCTGAGGCAAATTGATTCCTCCCAGCTACCACAAAGCCACCTGTGCCTCAAAGCATTCAAACAGAGGCCGAAGTTATGAATCAAAATCAGATATTTGGCTCAACGCAGCCAAACAGTTAATTCTGCTGACGGGATTTAATGACAAAAATATCAACAGAGTTACTATTACATGACACATAGCCTTGAAAGTCAACAAAATCTCCCATCGAGATTAATCTTAAATGTAAAAAAATTAATACAGACAGAACATCTATAAACTTCTTCATCAAGCCCCTCAAAGGACGAGAAGCCATTAAGACTATATTAATTATCTTGGGAGATCTTTTATCATATCTCACCTCCTCATTCTTCTATAAATACTTCTTTAGAAGATGAGAAAATGTTGGTTGCAAAACTTTGAAATATACTTGAGCTTGAAACTTCTGATTGTAAATAGTGTTCACTGGCTCTTGAAGCTCTGCTTGTGATAGATTAGTTAGTTTGGGAAGTGTAGATGATTCCTAAACTAAAGCATTGGACTTAAAGCTATAACTGGTTTAGAGCATCAATACAAGCTGATTTATGGGATCCTGGTCTATGTCGACGGTGATGTTATTTCTTATTGTAAATTGTTATTTTATTTCTGTTTCCATTCTGTCCATATTCTCTTATCAATAATAGCATGCATAGAGTTAGGATTTACTGTATATCAGTACCCTTCTATGACTAAAAATCCTTATCTACATGTTTTCTTCCAATTCGTATTATTTAGGAATGATTTAATTCTGTCTAAGCATAGGAATGTTGGCATTCCCTCATCCTACTGCCTTAGCTAATCGCTGTTCCTGAATGTTATTTTCAGTTCATGTTAAGTAGATATGAACTAAGGAAGATATGGTGAGCCCTGGTCCTAGTTTTATCCCCAAAAACTGTCTGAAAGTTTCCCTTGGAATGTGTTAAAAGCTAGCTAGTTTGAAAGTACTTACCAGATCTTAGACAATTCTTTGTTATCTTTGTGTTTGTCTTGAAAGTTACCAAGTAAAGCAGAGCTAGGAGAGGATTTGTGGTGAGCCCGGCCCACTAGTTTCTACTCCAACAGTTGCCTTCAAGTTCCCCTATGTTTTTTATATGTTTTGTATTGAAAGTGTATCAAAGGCTGGCTAGTTTAAAAGTACTTACCAGATCCTAGTTTACTTTCATGTATTTCTTAAGTGTATGTCAAAATTTGGCTAGTTTAAAAGTACTTACCAGATCTTGGGCTTCTCTTTGTTCTTCATCTGTTTAATTCCCCTTCTTATTGTTTCATTTCATTCCATAAATCAAATTTAAAGAGATCCTTAGACATATATGACTTGCCCCATAGACCACTCTTGAACCTGGTTGTTTCAATTAAACTCTATTATGACTCCATAGCCCAATGGACTAAAACCTGCAATTATCTATCTTTCTGGCCAAAGCTTGTTCTATTTGCTTGCAACTTCTCACCTTTGAAACTCTTTGCATTTAGAACTTTCCCCTCAAACAATAGTCATGCTCAACCATCCAAAACAAAACAAAAACCCTTGGACTTCATAACTAGCCTAATATCATTACACAAAACTTCAAAGACAAATCCATCTTTGCACTTATTGGAGAGATCCCTCTCCGGATTCAGGAGGGCTAGATCCTAGAATCCCAAAGTGGTTGAAATAATGTTGCTTCTGTAGTTTTAGTCTCACCAATCTGCTAAAATTACAAATTCCTAACAGTGTTGAGACCTTTAGTTGGTGCATGAATATATGTTATCACAATGAAGCATACAGTTTTTGGAAACTTTCCTATAATTATTTACTATTGTGTTGGGTTGGGATTTATGGCATACAGATACTATGCTGGCAATGAATTCATTAACCAAAGTGAGAGGCTTTTCCAGTAGAGGGCTCTAGAAGCATTTCATCTTGACAACAGTACATGGGGCGTTAATGGTCAACCATTATCTGGATCCCTAACTAATTTTAGTATTTATATAACTCTCCTCCAAACACATGATCGCATTATGGTGTGTATGGTTCTGAACTTAAAACCTCCTTTGATAATAATATCATTTCTATTTCGGCATGTAACATGTGAAAATTTTCTTTGCCACATTTAGGGTTTGTACTTACCACATGGAAGGCATTTGTCTCATGGATTCATGACTGCAAAAAAGTGAGTATCTGCTACATCAATTTGCTTTGAATCAATGCCATACTTAACCCTATTTTTGTGAAGATGAAGAAAAACATACTAGGTTCCTATGGATTTCATTAGATAGAGATTCATCCTTTAAATGGTTGTTTATAGCAATCAACTATTTCCCAAAAGTCTATTCTACCAAAAATATTGTACATATGGGATTTTTTTTTAGATGTCCAGGTTATATCTTTTGGTGACATATTTCATTAGATGACTTCAATGTTGTAACAAAATGGAAAACAATGACTTCAATGCTAGGATTCATTGACTATGAGAAGCTTGAGAAGAATGCCACCCTTTTTAGGCCCAAGCTTATCATTGTTGGTGCTAGTGCATATCCTAAAAACAGTGTTACTGATGAAATAGGTAACTGCACTGTTACCTACTTTTTTTTGGTAGCATAAAAAGCACCCGATTTTGAAAAGTGGTGATGCAGAATCACCCTTTTTTTTTGGAGCACATTTTCGACACTCTAATATTTTTATTTATGAAGTATGAATATTTGTTTTAAAATGTTGGTGATTTTCATGCTAATTTTGAAATGTATTGATGCAGCATCAATTTTTTTTTTTAGAGCGATGATTTTCATGCTAATTTTGAAATGTGTTGATACAGCGTCAACCTTTTTTTTTAGAGTGGTGATTTTCATGTTGGTAATAAAACACAAAACTTAGATAAAAAATATATATATAAAAACAATTAAAAAACCAATAAAAATGTAAAAAAAAAACAAAATTAACTTGTAAAAATAAAAAAATTTAAACAAAAATATTCGAAAATTATATCAAAACAAATGACAAAATTTGAAAAAAAAAACAAATAATTTAAAGAAAAAAAATTAACCAAAAAAATTTAAAAAAAAAAAACAAAAACATATTTTTCTAAGTTATTAAAAAAACCATATAATTAAAAAAAAAATTTAAATAGAAAATTTAAAAATAATTTAAATTACAAAATTAAAATTTAGATAAAAAAATCAAATACAAAAAAAAAGAAAAAATCAAATTAAAAATTTAAATTAAAATAATAATAATAAGAAGAAAAAAAATACAAATTTTAAAATTAACAAAAAAACAAATTAAAAAAAAAAACAAAATTTAAAATTGAAAAAGAAAATTTAAAAAAAAAAAAACTATCATTAAAAAACAAAAAAAATGAAAAAAACCACGTGCAGATAATTAAAAAACAAATATCCCTAAATTTACTGTTTTTTTTTTAATGAAACAATTTATAAATTTAAAAAATGAAAAACTAAATAAACTAAAAGATTAAAAAAAAATTAAATTAAATTAAAATTTAATAAATAAATTTTAAATTTTAAAAAATAATTAATCTAAAATATTAAATTTAAAAACAAAATTTAAAAAAAAAAAAATTTAAACAATTTAAATTTAAAATAAAAAATTTGAATAAAAAAACAAATAGTTTTAAATTTTTTGAATTAAAAAAAAAATCAAATTAAAAAAAAAATATTAAAAATTAAAATTTAAAAATAAAAAAAAAATAAAAAATAAAAAAAAATTGATCGTGGTGGCGCCACCAATCGACCTCCCGCCCAAGTGGCAGCAGAGGCCGGCCGCTGGGCAGGAGTCCGATTCCGAAAATTGCCCTCCCGCGGCAGGAGGCCGATTCCGGGAATCGCCCTCCCGCGGCAGGAGGCCGATTCTAGGGATCGCCCCTCCGCGACGCGAGAGGCCGATTCCGAGAATCGCCGTGAGGCCGATTCCGGGAATCGCCCTCCCGCGATGGGACGCCGATTTCGGGAATCGCCCTCCCGCGGCGCGGGAGGCCGATTCCGGAAATCGCCCTCCCGCGGCTGGAGGGCGATTCCCGGAATTGGTCTCCCGTCGCGGGAGGGCGATTCTCGAAATCGGCCTCCCGCTACGGGAGGGCGATTCCCGGAATCGGCCTCAGGGAGATTCCTGGAATCGGCCTCCTGCCGCCGGAGGGCGATTCTCAGAATCGGCCTCTCGCCCAATGGCCAGCCTCCGTTGCCACCTGGGCGGGAGGCCGATTGGCGGCGCCGCCACGATCAAAAAATTCTTTTTATTTTTTAATTTTTTTAATTTTTAATATCTTTTTTAATTTGATTTTTTTTTTCTTTTTTTTTTTTAATTTAAAAAATTTATTTATTTATTTTTTAATTTAATTTTTATATTTGAAATTTAATTTGTTTTAATTTTTTTTGTTTTTTTTAATTTTAATTTTTTTTGTTTTTAATTTTTTTTTCTAAATTTTGTTAAAATTTTTTATTAAATTTTGTATTTTTTAATTTTATTTAATTGATTTTTTTTTTAATTTTTTCATATATATATATATATATATATATATATATATATATATATATATATATTTAATTAAATTTTATGTTTAGTTTTTTCATTTAATTTTTTAAAATTTAGTAAATTTTGTATTTTTTTTAATTTATTTGAATTTAATATTTTTTAATTTTTTAATTTTTTTATTATTATTTTTTTAATTACATAAAATTTTTATATTTTTTTTATTTCAATTAAATTGTATTTAAATTATATATATATATATATATATATATATATATATATATATATATATATATATATATATATATATATATATATTAAACTTAATATTTTCAAATTAATTTGTTTTTTATTTTATTTTTTATTTAATATTTTTTTCTAATATATTTTTTTCAATTTTTCAATTTTAATTGATTTTCAAAGTTTTTTAACTTTTTATTTTAACAATGTTTTTTTTTTTTTTCTTTATATTTAAAATTTATTTTTTATTTCGAAATTTACTTGTTTATTCATTTATTTATTAAAATTTAACATTTTTTTTTAAATTTAATTTGTTATTTTAATATTAACATTTTTTTTTAATTTAATAAAATCTAATATATATATATTTAATTTAAGTTTATATATATATATATATTATTTTTTTTAATTTAAATTTAATTTATTTTTTAAAATCTATTTGTTTTTCTTATATATATTTTTTAAATTTAATATATTTTTTATATTTTATTTTTCATTTTTTTATTTTTAATCAATTTTTCATTTTTTTACTTTTAATTTCAATAATGTTTATGTTTTTTTTTTTTTTTAAATTTAATTTAAGATATTTCTTTAAATTTAATTTTTTATTTTAAAATTTAATTTTTTTTTTCTAATTTAATAAACATTTTCTTTTTCTTTTTTAAATTTAATTTCTATATTTTATTTTTTATAATTTCTTTCCTTTTTTAACTTGTTTTTTTTTTAATTTAATATTTTTATTTTGTTTTTATTTTTATTTTTATTTTTTTATTTCTATATATTTTGAAATTTTAATCTTTAATTTTTTTTTTTTTCCTTAAATTTTAGGTTTTTTTTTTAATGTTTGAATTAAAATTTTTATTTTGTTTTTATTTTTATTTTTTTATTCCTATATATTTTTAAATTTTAACCTTTAAATTGTTTTTATTTATTTTTTTAAAAAATTCTTAAATTTTAGGTTTTTTTTAATGTTTGAATTTTAAAAATTAAAAAATGTTATTTCTATTTTTTAAAATGTCAAAAATATGACACATTTTTTTTTTTGTTATTCCAGCATTAACTGGTTTTGTTTTGAGGGTGTTTTTTCAATCTTTTTTTCAAGAAAGAATTTTGTTTTTAGCATAATTTTATAAAATGTTGAAATTTGACCTTCAGAAAAAACCAAGTGCGTTCTGGAATACACTTTTTTTTGTTTTTGGGATGTTTTTTCATGTTTTTCAAGTCATTTTGGGTTAGAGTTCCCGTTTTGAGGTCAGGTTACCTATTTCATCGGTAACAGTGTTTAAAGACATTGATTACCATGAAGCTGGGTATTTGATCTAGGTGGATATTGGCTGCCACCCGCCTATTCCATTGGGACCCCCACCATTGTTT
>CM076581.1:917002532-917068068 GCA_034641835.2 Pinus albicaulis
CTTTCATTTTTTCAGTTTTAGCACAGTTTACTGTTTTTAGTAGTTTTTCGGGTCCTCAACTATAGGAGTTGTTTTGAGGCCCTAAACGAGGTTTGTTTGAAAAACCAGAAGAAACATGAAATTTAATTTGATGTTTCTCACTAAAAAGTTTATTCCTCGATTGGATATTTCTAACAATGTATGGAGCACATCAAATAGAGATCATATGCCAAAGTTACGTCCTCAGGAAGTTGATGTACCAATTTACCTAAACGGGGCCCATAGTTTTGGTGCTTCAACTCCTAGAGTTATGTTTTTTGATGTTTAGGGTTTTCCATTGTTTCTCAATAATAAGTAGGCCTTTGAGCCTCAATGTAAAATAGTTCAAAGGACTGTAGCCGCCACATCTCTTCTCAGAGATAAGCTACTAGTGCCCTAGCTAGTTTATTTCCATTATGCCTGTAAGCATATTTCAGTCATTTGAATTTAATTAAATGAAATTTTATTTATGTTGCATTTTTCTATTTATGGCTATATGTGTATTCTGTTGCATTCCTACATAAATTTGAATCAGTGGTATCATAGTGGTCTTCTCTTTCTCTATTTTTCTTTGCATGTCCCCAACGAGGTCAGGGTATAAGGATTTAGGGCTCGATCTGGTTGAACCTTACAAGATCAGTCTCGCAAACCCTGATGACCTCCCATGGTGGAAGAAGCTAAAGATGAGGGAGTAAGATATCCTATCAAATTATTACTCAAGGAGGCCCTCCAAAAAAAAAGGAACGCGATGATGGATAGCTTTACCCAGATCCTTCAATGACTACCCACCAATGGCGCATATCCATCCAGCAGCCACTCTGGAGGTACCACTCCTTTCAAGGTATATGTCAACTTTGAAACTCTTGTATTTGAATACTAGATATATGCAGACGTCGTAGATATATGGTTGAATTTGCTAGAAGAGTACTTCTCGGTCATTAATTTCTCCAATCGAGAAAATATTACTTTTGCACTCCTCAAAGCCGCCCCCCATGTCAAAGATTGGTGGGAAACCTACTGTGAGAAAAGTATGGGAGGGAACCCTCTCTGCTCTCGATCGCACCCACTTGGAATTCATTTTGTGATGACATCAAGGAAAAATATTACCCTGTGGGGAGCTATGAGGACAAGTACATCCAATAGACCATGCTACGACAGCAAAGGGATCAAGATGTGCACGATCTGACGAATTTGTTCCATGCCCTGCACAAAAAGTTGGATATTAAAGATTTAGAGACACATTTGGTGCTCAAGTACCAAAACTCTTTGCACATATACATTCAGGAGGAAATGGAGTTCCTTGACATTACCTCGCTTGGTACGACATATCGCTATGCCGCTAAGACCCTGAAGAAAATTAAGCAGAAGAAGCGAGACTTTGGATCCACGAATCCGAAGCCAAGGAAAGGCACCAAAAATTCAAAGAAGGACATGGAGAAGTAGTGTGAATTTCATAACATCCCCACTCAAAACAAAAACGAGTGTCTGGCCAAATAGCTGTTGGTGGTCGAACTGGACACACCCGAAGCAGATGCAAGTTTTGATCCTAAGTCAGAACCAGATAAGGGTAATGACAAAGGGAAGAAAATCATTGATGCGGAACCCAGTGCCACCATTTCCACCACCAAGCTCTAGAGGGAGGAGCGTAAGGATCTAGAGGAGGGGGAGCGCCTCTTCCATTCACAAATGTAGGTGAAGGGTTCTCCACTACAATTCCTTGTCGATAGTGGAAGCCAAAAGAACCTCATTTGAGCAAAGGTTGTGAAGCGGCTCAGCCTACCGACGACAGCAAACCCGCAGTCGTATACCATTGGGTGGCATCACCAAGGAATAGATCTCTGCATCCACCAGCAATGCTTCCTTCCGTACAACATCAAGCCATTTACGAATGAGGTATTGTGTGATGTTTCTCCTCTTGATGTGTCTAATGTATCATTGGGCCAACCATACATGTGGAAGAGACATGCTGTGTATGAGTCTAGGCCTCATTCTATTATCATTAATTTGGAAAATAATTTCTACAAGATACTGGAGGTAGTATTGCCTCTCTCCATCTCTTTAATCACTGCAAAGCAGCACAGTAAGATTATTTCAAAAACTAGGAAATTTATTTTCATTGCAATTTTACCACCAGGAAAGAAGAATATTATGTCCATAGCTCAAAACAGGGCTCCCCTGCAGGGCAACAACATATGGAAAAAGTCATGGAGGAATACTAGGACATTTTCTCCTAACCCATAGAGGTTCCTCTACACTGTCAGGTCCAGCAGTCCATTGATCTGACCCCAGGCATGTTGCTACCTGATGTTGTCATACCTCATGTGATCACACAAATAGAATCCACACATGTACTATCTAAGGCTGATAAGGCCACCAAATTTATTGAACATATGCAACACTTCTACAAGTAGGTCCACGATGTCTTGGACTAATCCAATGCCAAGTACAAGGAGCGGCATGATAAGCATCAGGTGCCACACAACTTCCAGGTGGGAGAAAAAGTGTGGCTACATTTATAGAATGAGCCGCAAGCTTCGCCCGCTCCGACATGGGCCATACACCATCACCATCACCAAGGCAATTGGCTCACTCGAGACTGAGTTCAGCAAGCTTTTCCTCATCTCATGGAGGAACTCAATGCAATGGGGACCATTATTTACTAAGGGGGCAAGAATGATCCAGGTGCATATTGGTGCCACCCACCTATTCCACTGGGACCCCCACCATTATTTCTTTAATTTTTTTTAGTTTCAACAAATTTTTCTATTTTTAGCAGTTTTTTCGGGTCCTGAACTTCCGGAGCTGTTTTGAGGCCCTAAACGACATTTTTTGGGAAAATCGGGAGCAACATGGAGGTTACTATGATGTTTCTCAGTCAAATGTTGTATTCCTTAGTTAGATATTTCTAACGAGGTATTGAGCGCATCAAATGGAGATCATATGCCAAAGTTACGTCCCCGAGAAGTTGATGTTACAATTTACCCAAACGGGGCCCTTAGTTTAGGCACTTATCTCCTAGGGTTATTTTTTTGGATGTTTAGGGTTTTCCATTGTTTCTCAACAATAAATAGGCTCTGATCCTCATTGTAATACAGTTCAGAGGCCTGTAGCCACCACATCTCTTCTCAGGGATAAGCTACAAGCCCCCAGCTAGTTTGTTTCCATTATGTCTGTAAGCATATTTCAATCATTTGATTTTAATGAAATGAAGTTTTATTTCCACTGCATATTTGTATTTATGGTTATATGTGTATTATGTTGTGTTAATGCATAAATTCAAATCAGTATCTCTATAGATATTATAATGGAAGTCCTTTCAAAAAATTCTCTTTCCAGCAACGTTTACTCTAGCAGATTTTATTAATATGTTCTATTAGTATGTAGTGTTGGATTTTTTGTGCTTTTTAGCGCTAATTTTTTTTTTTTCGTTTGGGAAGATTTCCAATAGAGTAGGGGCATACTTAATGATGGAAATGGCACACTTAAGTGGTATCATCACCACTTATATAATGGCCAATCCACTTGACTTTCGTCGTGTAGTAACAACTACAACGCAAAAGGTGAGTTGACGATATTAATTTTCTCTACAAACAAATATTCCATTCCCATCATAGGAGTGATTCTACAGTAAGTTCCAGTTGCATGTGGATGAATATGTGAGTCCATTGTGCTAAGGAATTACATTCAAATTTTGGCCATAGAATTGGAATTTGTCGTTGACGCTAAGTTTTGTATTTTAACATTAAGACAAATTGTGTTAAAACCTATATTGTGTTAGAGTTAGTGTTTGTGAGGTTTGGAGTTGTTTTGTAGCTCTAACTTGCATTGGATCCCAGATTTATTTTGGAGCTTGGATTTGCACCATGACAAGAATATTCCTTAATAATTGGATTTGTATTGGAGCTCAGATATGCTATATAAGGCTTGAATTTATGATGGGGCTGAATTTTTTTGTTCCTAGTATTTCTGCTAGACCTAAAAACAATGCCAAATGTAAACTCAGTGCTTTGTCTGAGATTATTTCTGGAGGTTCTCATGGTGTAAGAGACTTGACCCTATTTTTGTGAAGCTAAAGATAAACATACTAGGTTCTTATGGATTCCATTAGACAGAGATTTATCCTTTACAACATGGTTTTTTATAGCAATCAACTCTTTCCAAAAATTATGTTTTTCCAAACATATTGTACATATGGGATTTTTTTTCTGAGATGTCTAACTTATATCTTTTGGTGACATATTTCATTAGATGACTTCAATGTTGGTACAAAATGGCAAGCAATGACTTCAATGCTAGGATTCATTGCTTATGAGATCCTTGAGAAGACTTCCACCCTTTTTAGGCATAATCTTATCATTGTTGGTGCTAGTGCATATCCCTGATACATTGATTACTCTGAAGTTGGGTATTTCTATAGATATTATAATGGCATCCCTTTCAAAAATTTATCTTTCCAACAACGTTTATTTCTAACGAATCCTTAACTTCTATATATAATGGTGCTTTTCTCTTTTTCTTTTCTAAATAGTTTGGCAAAGTTGAGCTCCTTGATGGCACAATGCATATTGATATGAGAGTAAATAAGTACACGATTCCAACCATAATCTTCATGATCATGATTCCTGTATTCATCTATTCATAATTCATAATTCCAGTTTAGAAGTTATGAAATTGTAACAATAAAAAATTCAGTACCAATCACCTCATGATTCCACTAAATTAAATCGACTTGATCACTCAATCAAATCAATTCAATCAAAAAATTATGCAATCAATCAATTACTTGAAAGGAATAATGTGAGTGCATGAATGACCAAATATACTAATTAGGGGAATTTTGGGGTCTAAAATGGGCCACCTAAGAAAAATGTACAACCAAAATAAACTTTATAAGAACCAACAGGATTCAAGATGATGATGTCAACCATGGAGGATGATTCACCATTTTTGGACTAAAAAAGTGAAATGATTTCAAAAAAACTATTTTTTAAACTCGTATTTTCAACTTATATCCCAAAGGTTTTACTCAAATTTCAAGCGGGAGTACTCTTTGGATGCGAAATTTAATTCCTCGTCCAATGAGTACCCATGTTGCGTACATTTGATGGACACTGCTACATGAAAAATGAGAAATACATGAAAAAACGTGATTGAAATCACATTTTTCATGTAGTTCTCATTTTTCATGTAGCAGTGTCCATAAAAGGTATGAAACATGGTTACTCCTTGGATGAGGAATAAAATTTTGCATCCAATGAGTGTTTCTGCTTGAAATTGAGTAAATCCATAGAGAGATAAGTTGAAAATACGAGTTGAAAATATAGTTTTTTCTTTTTTTTTACTATAAAATTTGATGATCTAATATAATCTTATTTTATTATTTCCACTATTATTTTATAATTTCCTTAGGAGGCCCATTTTAGACCTCAAAATTCCCCTAATTCTAGCCACCATATCGCTCTCATATTAACCACCCCATACATAAGTTAGTGCTATAAACCCTTTTTTTATAATGAATTCTAACAACTAGTAGTTGTTCGCTTTAGCGAAGCAGTGCAATGCCTTTGAAATAATACTTATAATTAGTGCCTCTCTGTAGTGTGATAATGACTATTTTGAGCTAGCAAAGCAAGCTCTCTAACTCTCAATAATCCAACTAGTACTTCTAAGTTCTATATAGAACAACTAGTAGTGATTTGCTTCGCTAAGTAGTGATAGTTGTAGTTCTAATTGAAATGAGACTTCTAGATGAAGTTCAACTTGCCTTTCTCTTTAGTACAACTATTCATCTCTCTTAGTTCTATTTTCTGTATATAACAACTTTTCTATATAGTGTGCTTAGCTTCGCTAAATAGTGTATCTCTATATAGACTATTTTTCCTTTCGCGAAGCCTACCTCTTTCGTTATTCTCTTAACTTTTCTAAGCATTTCCTAATTTCTCTTAGCTTTTCTAAGCTTTCTATTAGTTAAAATTTATATATAGGATATTTTTCCCTTGGATATTTTTGAATCTCTATAGCGACTGCCTTTCTGAGTTCTCTAACAACTTTCAATCTCTCTAATAAAAATATTACAACTAAGTTCAGTAGTTCAATCTCTAACTAGCTATTAGTCTTTACATTAGTGCAGAAGTGATTTGCCTTCACATTAGTGCAAAAGAACAAGCAAGCTCAATAAATCTCTATTTTCCAACTAGTACTTCTAAGTTTTCTATATAACAATGATTTAGCTTATGTTAAGCTTTAATTCATAAGCTTCATTCTAGCTCTTATCTTTAGCTAATCCTAGTCCAACTGTTAGGTCTCTATTCTACATATATACCTTAGATTTATCCAAGGCCTTAGCGTCGAAGGAAGCTACTGCACAACCAAGTCTTTGGTAGATCTGGCTTCTACAAAACATTACTTTCAAGGTGCTCTCGCTACCACAAAAATAATAACCAACCTTCCAACACAGAAATAATAACCAACCTTCCAACACAGGTGCCACTGAAGACAAAAAAGGATTTGTCTTTACTCAAGTAAAAGTTTCTCATTCATGCTCTTATTTCTTAATCAACGTTTACTGAAAAGGTTCTTAGATTTAGGAGGAATATTGCAGAGATTCTTCAACTTGATGCTCCTTTAACCTATTTGATGTGTTTCATGGAATTCATTGTCTGTATCTACTAACAACATCTCTGCATATTCAAGGTCAGTGCATCTCCTCCTTTAGAGGACATGACAAGATGTTTCATTGCATCACATCCATTGTCATATGTGCTTGACCCTGGAATCACATGAGAATCCTCCTCATGACTCGAAAAAAATGCTTTTATGTTGTTCAGTAACTCATTTATTAGACCACCAGAATGGAAGTTCTTTCCTGCTCAACAAAAAGTTACAAACTAACAATTACATCCAAATTAAGCTAAACTTGACAAGGCAGTTTCGTTGGCTTGGGCCCGTCATCCAACTACGTGCCTCCTCGAGGCAAGGACTTGCTGCCCTGCAACCCTTGCTGTTTATTAAAAATATATCCTTCTCGTATGAAAATAATACTTTTATTTCTTATTTTGTAATCCATCCTATATTTTACATTTACATCTTATAATCCATTTAGACTAATAATAGTTTACTTCTTTCATAAAATTTAAACATAATCTCCAGTACATTTGTAGCATATTACTTCTCTCATAATCTATGAGAGGATTTTTTATTTTAAATTTATATTATTTCATTTCCTAATTAAATTCCACTTTCCATTTTCATAATAAAAAATTGAACATTAATTAATTATAATTTATTTCATTATTATTATTGATTAAATTTATTTTGTCTAGAAATGGTCCATGGGAAGGTGTCGATGAAAAAAAATCTCAAAAAAAGAACATACATTATCCTTCCCAATGTGTTATGTGTGAGAAGGCTGAAGAAGATATCCCTCATGTCTTTTGACAATGTGTCTTCACATTAGAAGTCTAGAAAATCACTTTAGGGAATGTCTATATTGAGCATCCTCAAAAGTTGGCAATAAATGATCGAAGGTTGGAAATCCAATTGTCCTTGGAAAAGGAAATACAGTTAAAAACCTATGAGGTGTTGAATCGATTTTTCTAAGATCATATGTTGGGCGATATGGCTTGCGCACAAAAAATCTATATTTAAAGGTGTTCAAGCAATTTCATCTTCAATGACCATCAAACAATTTCACTTTCTATTTGAATCCATAACCACTCGTGATTATGACCCAAATGAATTAGATGATCTAGCACCAAACGACTACGAATGACTAAAACTACATTAGTCTGGTATCTTCATTCACAAAATATCCAGGTGGAAATCGGTCGCCACCCGCCTATTCTAGCTGGACCTCTAGCTGGTTTCATTAGTTTTCTTGATTATAGCCCAATTTACTATTTTTATCAATTTTTTTGGTCTTGAACTTCTAAATTTGTTTTGACTCCTTAAATAGTTATTTTAGGTTCGCATCAAGTCCATAGCCATAGGAAAATCCTTTGATATACGTGGATATTGGTGGCCACCCTCCTATACCACTTGGGGCCCCACCATTGTGTCTTTCAATTTTTTAGTTTCCCTAATTGTAGCAATGTTTACTATTTTTAGGAGTTTTTTTGGGTGATAAACTTCTGGAATCTTTTTGAGGCCCTAAACAACATTTTTTTGGAAAACGAGGAGAAACATGGGTCTTTAATTAACATTGCACACATAATAAGATGTGGTCCTTGGATAGATATTTCTAATGAGGTATTGTGCACGTCAAACGAAGATCATTTGCCAAAGTTATGTCCCTGGGAAGTTGATCTAACAATTTACCCAAACGAGGCCCATAGTTTTGGTGTTTCATCTCCTAGGGTTAGGCTTTTGGATATTTAGGGTTTTCCATTGTTTCTCAATAATAAATAGGCCCTCGAGACTCATTGTAAGATAGTTTAGAGGCCTGAAGTTGCCACATATCTTCTGAGATATAATCTACCAACGCCCTAGCTAGTTTATTTCCATTTAGTGTGTAAGCATATTTCAGTTTTATGATATTAATGAAATGAAGACTTATTTATATTTCATCTCTGCGTTTTTGTGTATTTCTGTATTTTATTTCATTCTTGCATAAGTTTGAATCAATGGTATCAGAGTTGTATGCTCTTTCTAGATCCTTCTTTGCATGTCCCCAACAAGGTTGGGGTATAAGGAGTAAGGGCTTGATATGGTTGAACCTTTGCAATATCAACCTCGCAAACCCTGATGGGCGCCCATGGGGGCCGAAAAGAAAGATGAGGGAGCAAGACATCCTATCAAAATATTGCTCGAGGAGGCCCTCATGAAATAAATGAACGCGATGATGGATAACGTTTCCCAGATCCTTCAACGACTTCCCACCGGCGGCGCATCTCCATCCAACAGCCACTCGAGAGGTGAAACTCCTTTTAAGGTACAAGTAAACTTTGACATTCCCATATTTGAGGGTAAAATATATGAAAATGTTGTAGATATATGGTTGAATCTATTGGAAGGCTATTTCTCGTTTCATCATGTTTTCCAACCGGGAAAAGATTACTTTTTCACTCCCCAAAGTTGGCCCCCATGTCAAGGACTGGTGGGAAACCTACTATGAGAAAAAGGACGGGAGAGAACCCTCTTTGTTTTTTTCTGCACTCACTTGGAATTATTTCTGGAAGCCATCAAGGAACAATAGTATCCCATGGGGAGCTATGAGTATAAGTACATACAATGGACTACGCTGCGGTACCAAAGGGATCAAGATTTGCATGAACTAACGAATACGTTCCATACCTTATGCACAAAATTGGGTATCAAATATTCGGAGAAACATTCAGTGCTAAAGTACCAGAGTTGTCTGCATAGATACATTCAGGAGGAAATAGAGTTCCTCTACATCTCCTTGGTTGGCGCAGCATATCGATATGCTGCCAAGATCAAGAAGAAGTTCAAACAGAAGAAGCGCGACTTTGGATCTGTGAATCAGAATTAAGGGAAAGGTGCCCCCAAACTACAAAAAAAAGGATAAAGCCAAGGTTGGGTGCCATATGATAACCTGCAAAAGTCTCAAACACGGGAAAGTGGTGTGAGTTCCATGAGAGCTCCACTCACAACATAAGTGAGTGTCGGGCCAAGAAGTCACTAGTGGTCGAGCTAAAGGCTTTTGAATCAGATGCATGCTCCGACTCTGAATCAGAACCCAACAAGGGGAATGATAAAGGGAATAAAATTATCGATGCGGAGCCCAATGTCTCTGTTGCCACCACAAATATCCAGAAGGAGGAACCAGAAGATCGAGAGGAGGTGAAGTGCCTCTTACATTCCTAGATGTGGGTAAAGCGTTCCCCACTGTAGTTATTTTTCGACAACGGAAGCCAAAATAACCTCATTTCAGCAGAGTTTGTGAAGCAGTTGGGCTTGGAGACCACAGCACACCCACATTCGTACACCATCAGGTGGCTTCACCAAGGACGAAATCTCCGCGTCAACCAACAGTGTCGCCTTCCCTATAACATCAAGCCCTTCACGGATGAGGTATTATGTGACATTTCTCCTATTGAAGTTCCTAATGTATTATTAGGCCAACCATACCTATGGAAGCGACGTGTAGTGTATGAGTCTCATCTTCGCTATGTTATTATTACTTTGGGAAATAAGTTGTACATGATACCGAAGGTAGCACCATCTGCTGCCATCTCTTTGGTTATTGCAAAACAATGTATTAATCTCATTTCCAAAACTAGGAAATTTGTTTTCTTGATAATCTGCCCTCAGGGCAAGAAGAATACTGTGGCCACAACCTCCAGACAAAGTTCCTTCACATGAAAACAACATATGGACAAGGTCATGGAGGAGTATGGGGACATATTTACCTCACTTGGAGGGGTGCCTCTACACTGTCAGGTCAAGCACCCAATCGATATGACCTCGAGTGTGTCGCTTCCCAATGGACCAATATATCAGCGCTCTGTTTTGGAGAATGACAAAATCAAGAGCCATATTGAGGAGCTGCTGCAAAAATCTTACATCTGTCCAATTTCATCACCTTGTGGGAGCCCAATTGTGTTGGTTCAAAAGAAGAATGGGACTTTGAGACTCTCCATTGACTATCGGGTGTTGAACAAGATCATTATCCGAAATAGGTACCTGATCCCATAGATTGATAACCTTTTGGACCAACTCAAAGGGGGAAAATAATTCACCAAGATCGACTTGAAGTTTGGGTATCACCAGGTACCAATCAAACCCTTCAATTTGTGGAAAACTATGTTCAAATCCAAGGAGGGCCTTTTTGAATGGTTGGTCATGCCTTATGGGTTAAAAAATTTTCCCGAAACCTTCATGAGGCTGAGGGAAAACATCTTGCGGCCATTTACCAACTATTTTGTAGTAATGTACTTGGATGACATCCTTATCTTCAGCGAAACTTGGGAAGAGAACCTCCACCACATCCGACAGGTCCTCCAAACACTATGGCAACACATGTTGTGTGCCAATTTGGAGAAGTGCACTTTTGGCATGACCTAGGTTCAGTATTTGGGATACATTATTGATGAGCAAGGGGTGCATGTGGATCCAATAAGGATATAAGTCATTTGATATTTTTTAGCCCCAACGACTCTAACAGAGCTCTACAGCTTTCTAGGTCTTGCCAATTTATACCATAGGTTCGTGTTGGGATTCTCTCATATCACTTGGCCCTTTCGCCAAGTCACCAAGGGAGGAGCAAAAGAAAAATTATTTCGGTTTGAATCTCAATAGAAGGAGTTCTTCGAGTTGAAACATCGCCTCTGCTATACTCCAGTGCTCACATTACCAGACTTGCAACAACCATTTGAGATCGAGACAGGTGCCTCAGACTATGCTTTTGGGGCAGTTCTTACTCAACAGGGGCATCCAATGGCATATCACAGTGATACATTGTTTGACACAGCCTGGAAGTATTCCACTTATGTCAAAAAGATGTATCCCATTGTGCAGGATTGCTGACAATGGAAGAATTACATTTTGGGGAAGGAAATAGTTATCCACACAGACAACTGACCCCTGCAGTTCATACAGATACAAGGTAGGTTGTAGAAAAATTGCCATAAGAAGTGGTCCACATATCTGCAACAGTTTCATTTGAACATTAAGTACAAGAGGGGAAGCACCAATAATGTTGCAGATTGCCTCAGCTGACCATCGATTGTGGCGCTAACCACTATGCTCAACTCTTGTCAGAACGAAACTTCTTATTGTTCGTTGTTCTACAAGAGAAATCTAGAATTCGGCCACACATACAAGATGCTCTTGGAGGGTAAGCAAGTTCCAAATTTTGACCTCCAAGATGAACTGCTATGTCACCTAGAACACCTTTGTGTTCATTCAACTGAACGTTCCAAGATGATTTGGGAAGCACAATATAGTCAGGTCGTTGGGCATTTCACGGTCGAGAAAATAGTGGCAGTACTGCAAAAGTATTTCTATTTTCCAAACCTTGGACTGGATTTCAGGAAGTACATCAAGTCCTGCACTTCCTGCGGCATCGTGAAAATGACCATCAAGAAGAAATGCCTCTATACTCTACTTCTTACCACTAGTCGACCTTGGGAATCCATCTCCATGGATTACATTTCAGGCCTTCCTTTTACTAAGCATGGAAATGATTGTGTTTTCTTGGTCGTTGAAAGATAATGTAATATGGAAATTATGGCGGCCTACAAGAAGAATATCACAATAGAAACCACTACTAAAATCTTCTTTGAATTATTGTGGGTACACTTTGGGATTTCATAGTATATCATCTCAGATCAGCACATCAGGTTCCTCAATACATTTTGGTCTAGCATCTGGCCAATGCTAGACACCAAGCTCACCACGTCCACAACTTTCCATCCCTAAACTGATTGCGAGATAGAGATCATCAACAGGATGATCGTACACATTATACGCATGTACAACTCAAATAATCCACGCACATGGGATGTGAGCTTCCCCTATGTACAACACAACTATAATCGGGCTCTCCACAACTCAATCGGCCACAACCCCTTTTAGGTGGGCTTGGTATTCTAGCCACTATGTTCCATTGACATAGCCATGCCATTTGCAGCTACTTAGGATGATTCGTCTCATGTCCAGTCTAAATTTTACAAGGCGAACAACTTCATTGAGTGCATGTAGCACATTTTCCAACAAGTTCATGACATATTTTATAGAGCCAATTCCAATTACAAGCAAAAACATGATGAACATCGGGTGCCATGAAACTTCTAGGTGGGCGACAAAGTGTGGCTACATATGTAGAAGGAGCACCTCGTTTCACCCCACCATAAGCTTCGCTTGCTTCGATATGGGCCATAAACCATCACCAAGGCTGCATGGGATAAGGCCTTCGAGCTTAGTATTCCACCATTCCTTGATCTGCACCCAGTGTTCAATGTGGACCACCTTCGGCCCTACTTCCCACCTCTACTAAACACCTCTGACATTGCATAAAAACTCACACCAGCAGAGTTAAACCCATACTGCATGGAACAGGCCACCACGGATCGTATCATGGACATGAAAATCAAGAACACTCGACAGTAGAAGATACAACTGTGTCGGGTTGTCATAGCTGGCCAACTCCTTCACCAAGGCAAGTGGCTCACCAGAGACCAAGTTCAACAGAATTTTCCTCATCTCATGGAGGAAATCAACGCAATGGGGACCATTGCTTCCTAAGGGGGGAGGAATGATCCAGGTGGATATTTATGGCCACCCGCCTATTCCACTTGGGTCCTGATCATTGTTTCTTTCAGTTTTGTTGTTTCCTTAATTGTAGCACAGTTTACTATTTCTAGCAATTGTTTTCAGGTCTTGAAATTTCAGAGCCGTTTTGAGGCCCTAAACGAGGTTTTTTTGGAAAACTAGGAACAAAATAGTCTTCTACAAATGTTTCTCACATCAAAATTTGTATTCCTCGGATAGATATTTCTAACGAGGTATTGTGCACGTAAAATGGAGATCGTATGACAAAGTTACGTCCCCGGGAATTTGATGTACCAATTTACCCAAATGGGACCCATAGTTTTGGCTTTTCATCTCCTAGGGTTAGGTTTTTGGATGTTTAGGGTTTTCCATTGTTTCTCAATAATAAATAGGCCCTCAAGCTTCATTGTAAGAAAATTCAGAGGCCTATAGCCACCACATCTCTTCTTAGAGATAAGCTACCAGCGCTCTAGCTAGTTTATTTCCATTGGGCCTATAAGCATATTTCAGTTATGTGATATTAATGAAATGAAGTCTTATTTCTAGTCCATCTATGTGTTTATGTGTATTTCTATATTTTATTGTGTTCCTTCATAAGTCCAGATCAGCCTTCCGTAAATATTGTAGCACTCATAGAAACATTTATAACAAGGTATCTTACGTACCAAACAGAGATCATATGACCAAGTTATGACCTCGGGAAGTTGGTTGTCCAACTAACCCCAACAGAGCCCACAAACTCTTTTCATTCCTTCAACTAGGGTTATGGTTTTGTTTTTTTAGGTTTTCCATTTGTTTTTTAATAATAAAAAGGCTCTTGATCCTCATTATAACACATCTCAAAGGCATGCAACCACCATGTCTCTTCTTAGAGATAAATTATGATCACCCGAGCTAGTTTATTTCCATTCTATATGTAAGCATATTTCAGTTCTTTGTTGTTAATGAAATGAAGATTTATTTCTACCACATCTCTGTGTTTATGTTTATGTTTGTATTCTATTATGTTATTTCATAAGTCTGAATCAATGGTATCAGAGCGGTCTTATTTTTCTCTATTTTTCTTTACATGTCCTCAACGAGGTCGATGTATACGGTGTTAGGGCTCAAACTGGTCGAACCTTTGTAAGACTAGACTCGTAAACCTTGGCGGTATCCCATGGTGAAAGAAAAGTAATATGAGGGAGTCTGAGATACTTTCAAAATATTTCTTGAAGAAGCCCTCGAGTGACAAAGGAACATGATAAAGGACAAATTTACCTAGATCAATCGAGAGATGCTCACAAGCGATGCATCTTCATCTGATAGCAACTTTGCAGGTGCCACTCCCTTTAAGTTACAATTCAACTTTAACCATTCGTTTTCCTACACTCAGTATTCAATGTGGACCAGTTGCGGCCATACTTTCCCCCATTGTTGGACACATCAGACATTGCTCAGTAGTTGACACTAATAGAGCTCAACCCAAGCTATATCAAACAAGCCATGACTGATAGGACCATGGACACATAGATAAAAAACACTTGCCAACAGAGGATACAACTATATTAAGTTTTCAAAGCAGGCTAAATCCTTCACCAGGGAAAGTGTCTCACCAGGGAAATTTTCTCATCAAGTACCAGATTCAATAAAAATTTCCTCACCTTATGGAGGCTTGGCACACAATAGGGACCATTGATTCCTAATAGAGGAGGACTAATCTAGGTCTATATTGGTGGACACTCTCCTATTACACCTGGGCCTCTAGTTGGTTTCATCAGTTTCCTTGATTATAACATAATTTACTATTTTTACTAGTTTTTAGAGTCTTTAACTTCTGAAGCTATTTTGAGCCCCTAAACGACAGGTTTTTGAGTTCCACAGTAGACTTCTGCCTAGGACTGTTGAGATTATTGTAGTACTCTAAGATATATTTATAAAAAGGCATAGTATGCACCAAACAAAGATCATATGATAGTTATGACCCGAGAAGTTGGTTATCCAACTAACCCCGACAAGGTCCACAAACTCTTGGAATTCCATCTCCTAAAGTTAGGGTTTTGGTTTTTTAGGGTTTCCCTTTCTTGTTCAATAATAAAAAGCCCCTTGAGCTTCATTGTAACACAGTTTAGAGGCATGTAGCTACCACATCTCTTCTTATATATAAGCTATGATTTCCTGAGCTAGTTTATTTCCATTATGTATGTAAGCATATGTTAGTTCTTTGTTATTAATGAAATGAAGATTTATTTATGTTGTATATATGTGTTTATGTTTATATTTTTATTCTTTTTGGTTCCTTCATAAGTCAAGATCAACAAACCATATTTTAACAAACATTTTTCTATTAGAATGGATCATGAATAGTTTCAAAATTAGAGGATTAATAAAAGGTGCCACTCACTTTTTTTCGATGTAAATTCAAAGGGTAATCCAGGGGATGTAGGAGTGGGAGGAGCCATCTAGTGCCATGAATAAGGAAAAGAGATACAATTTGTATGGGGGTTAGGGAATCCTACAAATAATCAGACTGAATTTCTAGTGTTGTGTCAAGGGTTATAGTTGGTTATTTCAAGAAGAATTTGATAGTTAATGGTATATGGAGACACTTTAAATGTCAACTAACATGTGAGAAAACCTAAATAGAATTTGGAGCAGGTTGGATCCACCATCCTACAATGCATACGCCTACAGATATGAAAATTTGAGAATGTTGAGTTCTTCTATGTCAAGCAGGACCTCATTTCCAAATAAATGTGTTGGAAAATAATGGTACCTCCATAAAACAAGGAATCCTAGTTCAAGACAGCCTAAATGGAATATACAAATCATTTCCATGAAAATTCAAAATATTATTTCGAGTATAAGAATTTTGAAATCTTTAAGTAGTATGAAGGACGAATTAAATGGATGTCATACTAGTGGTATTCTTCCCATATTCAATTAAATCTTCCGATCTCTTCAACATTTTTGTGGCCTCTCCATTTCGACAAGATTAGAGTCTATGCCTCCATTTGGATAAATCATGTGATAAGATGAAAAGTAGGATTCATATGGACGTGAGTCCATAACATTAATAAATATGAGAGGATGTAAAGGAATGTTTCTTTCAATTTAGTGGACAAGCTACTATGTTTGAGGTACAAAGCTATGATGGCAATGAGAGGAATTTGTAGTGAAATAAATCTAGAGATTGAATGCTTGAGTCTGAAATTGTACAGGGTATTTAATGGCATCAAATTTGGAGATCAAATCAATGAATTGGCAGGGGAAGGATTTCTTCGCTATTAGAAGTGTTCATCCAATGCATTTCCATTACTAGTTTATGTTGGATTCATAAAATTGTATGCAAGAAAGGTGTATTATGGGTTTGGATTCATCATGGATCAGTCGTCCATTTTGAGAAGGAATAATTTGGAAGGCACTTGCATTACCTCATGATGACCATGGAACACATTCCAACTTTGCTTACCAGGTAGGGGGGAATGGGCACCTTCGAGGCTCATGCTCAATTAGTGCTTTTAAATTAGAAAATTGGTCTCTCGTGGACTAATATAGCTTCATCTATAAATTAGAAGCATTGAATGCAAATAAATTTTGAAACTCTAGAGCTTCATCTATGTAAATTAGAAGCATTGAATGGGAATGACACAATTGAATTAGTAGAGGCCAATATTGGGGGTGTGGAGTTGACGATTTGTCCGGATGTGGTTGGACAATTACAACAGAGGGAAGTTGAAGTGATGGAAGGAGTCTAGGAATCTGTTCCATTGCATCGATAGTAGACAAAAGAGGAAAAAGAAGAATTCATCCCTAAACTTCGAGCAAACTATGGAGGCTAGTTTATCTTTTGTGTTAAGTCATGTATTACAAGTATGTAGTATTTTTAGGTGTTTTTTGGAGGATATGTAGGCTATGTCAAATCAAAAGTGCAATAGGTAGGAAGTGTAGGAAGAAAGAATTTTTTTTTATGGATGAGGTTGAACTTAGTAGATGAAGATCTTATTGAAGATGTAAAAGGGTAGATTGATATTAATAGAAAAAACCTAACCATATATATATATCAAATTTTTTTTCACAATAGTTAATTAATTTTTGTTAATGTTTGTAGAAATTATATACAATATGCATGTATAGATCCGGACTCTCTTGATCTCACAATATTTATCTTCTTGCAAAATACAGAATCCTTCCACTATAATTCTTGCAGAAATTTAATCAACAATTGCAAAACACATGAAGCAATAAAAACACACATAACACAATTGTTTAACGGGAAAGCCTGAAGCTGAAAACCCCAACTATCATATTATGTATCATGGATATCATGTAACAATCCTCATACAAAGATGATCATATCAAGCTCTCGGTACAATACAATCGTCACACACTAATCGGGAGCAATCTTGCAAATCCATACATCGATCTCTGCCCCCTGCTAGCCTGCCTCCACTGCGCAATCTAAGCTGATTACAAAGACCAATTAGATGCAATCCCACTCTCCTTGACTGTGTTATTGTCATTGGCAACTCCAATGTATATGTAGATGCAATTCATGCATCACTAGTAGTCACAACATATAGTCCATCTTGCCCTTTCACCTATCTCTCCACTGGTCTCCACTAAAATTGCCATGCACTGTAGTTAACTGATGTATTATTCAGTTGATTAATGAGTTATTATTTAGTGAATTAATTAAATAATTAATTCACACCACTCTCACTAGTGTATCAATCAGTTAGACTAGATACAACTAGCTCAACTGAGTCTAACTGAGTTAAAATAAATACAACTCCACCAACTACTTCTTCGTATTTGTGTCCATACTACGCACTTGAGTTCAAGCGAGTCCTCCATGCAATAGCTCCAGTAAACCCTTAGGAATAGCATAATTCCTTTTTTCAGTTGATGTGCCACATCTCTGCACTTAACTGAAGTGCTCCAAGAGAATAAGATAATGTTTAGAGTCCAAATATTATTAAGAGCGAATAATATTCGACATATCTATTTTTAGATCAGCGGTCTATAAATAGACTTCGCCCAATATTCTAAAAATAGAATCTCATCTATTTTTCACATTTGACCAACCATATACAAATAGCCTCCTACTACATATAGAATATGCTCATCATGTCTAAAAATAGACATACACCTAAAAATAGCTTGTGTGGGCCCCATCTAGTTTAGGTGATTATTTTCCAACTAGGATCAAGGATGATGTTTTAGGATGCCTCCTTCCTTTGCTTCATTGTTTCTTGTTGCAATCTTCAACAATGTTTAGTTATTAATTAATTTTGACTTTATATTTTAATTAATTATTATTTATGCGAATATGTATTATTGAGCCTAAAAGAGATGTTGCAAAGTTATGTTACATTATGTGATGTTATGTAGATATTTTAACTAGTCAAATTTCATAACAACAAAAATAAAACTATAATCATATTTATCAATTATTAATAATTAAAGGATCCTAAATCCATCTTAACTCCAGATCTGCCAAGCGTCAAGAGGGATCATCCCTTCAGAGACACACTTCTTTTAGAGTAAAAAGAGTTTTGATCCCTATAGGTGCTTAGTAGAAGCCGAGTTAAGTTGGATATAGGCTAGTATATATATATATATATATATATATATATATATATATATATATATATATATATATATATATATTGAGATAGTGAGAAATCTATCATAACTCAAAATGAGTTGTCAAACCAATAGTGTGGACAACCATCAATAACTCTTATCACCAAATATAAGCTTACTCATCACTCCTATTCAAGGAAAACAAAGTCAATTGAAATTACACTTTAGTGGTCTGTAAGGGAGACTTTCACTCTTACCATATGTCTATAAGTCTTGGGTCATTAAAGTTGGAGAAAAAAAAAACTCTTAGCCAAATAAAACCAATTTTAAAGCCTACTCCAAACCCTATATAACTATCATTTTATTATTTACTTTATAAATATTTTATAATAATTTTCTATTTTCTAAATAATTTTCAAACTATTTTTTCCAAAATAAATTGGGAAATATTTGAAATTATTTAACCTAAAATATATTTCTTAATTTGTTATCAAATATTTCATAATTCTTTTAATATAAATTTTTATCTAATATTTCATATATTTATAGTAGTTTAGAATAGTCAAGTATTGCCATATTAGTACAGTAATTCCGATGAGAAGGACATATGAGCCAATTGTGTTCACCCATGGTAGAAGGTAACACCATCAAAGTTGCGTTGAGTCATTCACACGCATGCCTCACATGGGCATATGTGGTTGATAGTTAATAGTGTTGCAAACACACCATCATCAATGTATGAATAAACAATCTTTCATCAAAGTGATTATAGCTTCAGTACTATATTATAGGACAAATTATATATATATATATATATATATATATATATATATATATGTTTAGTAAATTGGTTCATAAAAGTATTTATTATTGTACTAAAAATGTTTAGTGATATATATTTTTTATTTTATTTTATTAATCACTATTACAATGAGTAGTAGTTTAGTCAGGGACTTTTCAGTTTTTAAAATTTTTTTAATAAATTTTATTTTTTAATTAAAACATGAAAACAAATAATTATAAAATATTATAATTTTGAAATTTTTTCAAAATATTGAATTTATTTTTATATTAAAAAATATAAAATAATTTAATTAAATATAATTTATATAAAAACCTTTATTTAAAAATAAAATAAAATAATAAATAAATAAATCCGATTGCCTTTAGAGGAGGTTCAAGTTCAACCTGGTTTGATTTTATTTCATTTTAAAGTTTTTTTTTTTTTCATAGCTTTTAGTACAATCTTTTCTACCAGTCATCCTGGTCCACTGAAATGATCACAAAAGTTCTCTTATGAAGTTGCCTGGAGACAAATCATCCTCACCCACTCTCACACTAACCCGGCAACTCTGAGGAAATGTCCAAGCGGGACCCTTCGAAGAAGTAGCTGGCGTTTTGAACCAGTCTCCTACTTTTATCAGCTTTTTGACTTATTGGTCTACATTTATGTCAACTTTTGCTTCAGTGTAAACATCAATAAAACTTAGGCGGCTCATAAAAGTTTGTAACTAGGTATCATTGGAGATTTCAGTAATATTCTATAATCTGAAAGTGAAGAGAGAGTTCAATATGGTCTCCAAGGATCTTATATATTTTAGAGTTTTTGTCAAAATTAAGTAAACATTTTTTTGTTAAATCCTTTTAAACCAACCAGAAAATTAAATTATGAAGACCTGACATTTCAAATTCATAATTCCAACCTATCTTTATGAAATTATGAACCAATGCTGTCTAAAATATAATTTAAATAAATAAATAACTTATACCCAACAAAATACACTTCCATTTTGCGTGTTCCGTGGAATTTCCCACCTTAAATTGTGTCCATTTCTACATTTAGAGGGCTACGTCATAAAGTTAGTCATGGCTCCTGCATTTATAATTGAATGATTTTTCACCTACTCTTCCATTATAGGGTCGTTTCCTTAATTGCCATTACTATTGTCAATTTTAACTTTGTTGTCTTTTATGGAAGTCAGCTGATAGTTTGGGGTTTTCCAGACATGGTTCACGGATTTTGAAAACTATTTGTCATCCCTCACAAAATTTATTCGAATTCATATTTTGAAAAACGAGAAATCAAACTTATGAACCTTTTTCCATATAAAATTGGTTGGGGTTTTCCAGACATGGTTCACGGATTTTCAAAACTATTTGGCATCCCTAACAGATTTTATTAGAAGTGATATTTTGAAAAACGAGAAATCAAACTTTTGAATCTTTTTCCATAGAAAATTGTTATATAATTAAGAGATGTCAAGACACAAAAATGAAAAAGTCCAATCCGGCACTTAAAAATCACCATTGGAGAGCAGCCACACGACAAAGTTTTACTATTGAATATTAAAAAATATTGAGAATTCCTAGCTTTCTGGAATAAAAGGCCGTAAAATAAATATATAAATGTTTATTACTTCGGTCTGACAAATTGATAGATTATTATGAGGAAAAATATATAACTATTTTTAAATCTTATATTTTAATAAATTTATATATAATATTTAAAAAATAACGTTTTGATGATGGTATTAAAAAACTTTAACCATCATTCAAAAAATGAAATTAGTTAAATGTACAGTGAAATATGTGGAAAATGTTTCATCATAAAATATGGGAAATTGTTATATAATTCAGAGATGTCAACACACAAATATGACAAAGTCCAGTACGGCACTTAGACAAAGTTTCACTGTGGAATGTTAAAAATGATCGAGAATTCCAGTTTTGTGGGATGAAAAGTCATAAAATAAATAAATAAGTATATAAATGTTTATTATTTAGTGTTCGATAGGGAGAGGATTCAATCACACAATAACATAAGTATTTCACACAAGAAACAATGAGTTGTGGCTTTTCAATTAATTTCAATTACTCTAAATCATAATCTGAATATAATGAACCTAGTGAAGGATATTTAACCTAAATTGACATGCACACATTCTCACATAACTGAACTTGATCAACTCACTTAACTCACTCTCTAACACACTCACCAAATCTATCTATCACTCAACTCAACTAATTCACTTAACTATTTGTCTAACAATGCATGCGGGAAGTAATTATATATTTTAACACTCCCTCTTAATTATGACCGCTAAGCTAAAACATAACTCATGACAACTCAAACATGTCTGCTGGTCTATGTCTCAGCTAGGCTTACAACACTCAACTTTCTTTTGTGAAACTCAAACAAATCTACTGCTAATGGCTTTGTAAATATATCAGCGAATTGATCACTCGATTTACAAGGCTTCAAGTGAACATGTCCATTGCTCACAAGTTCTCTAATAAAGTGATATCTAGTATCAATATGCTTGCTCTTTTGATGAAACACACTATTCTTGAATAGTGCAATCGTTGATGTGTTGTCACAATATATCGCTATTGATCCTTGTTGTTGAGTCCATCCAATGCTCTTTTTAATCGTACTGCTTGACATGCTGCTAAAGTCACTGCTACATATTCTGCTTCTGCCGATGATAGTGTCACAATAGGCTGCTTCTCAGATGCCCATGCTATCACACTTGAACCAATATGAAACACGTAATCGGATGTGCTCTTCCAATCATCCAAACTTCCTACAAAATCATTATCTGTGTATCCAATCAATTCTTTATTTTTTGCACTTGAATACATTATGTCATAATCTGTCATTCCTGTTATGTATATCAGAATTATTTTTCCAACACTCCAATGTGTGTCTTTTGGGGTCTCCATAAATCTAGAAATCAAACTCACTCCCCACATAATATCTGGTCTTGTAGCTGTGAGATACATGAGGCTTCCAACCAATCTTTTGAATAGAGTTGGAGTGACATCTACTCCTTCATCATCCTTACTTAACTTTGTACCTGTTGCAACTGGTGTAGGTACAGGTTTGCAATTGTCTATCCTGAATCTTTTCAACAAATCTCTTGCATACTTATTTTGGCAAATAAAAATTCTTTTTTCAGATTGCTCAACTTCAATGCCAAGAAAATATTTCATGAGACCAAGATCTGTCATCTCAAATTCTTTCATCATGGCTACTTTAAATTCATCTAACTCAAGATCACCTGTAAAAATAATATCATAAACATATAAGCAAACTATTAAAATATGTCCATGCTCATTTACCTTTGTGTATAAGATAGGCTCAATGTTGTGTCTGCAAAATCCATTCTTGATCATGTAGCTGTCAATTCTACTATACCATGCTCTAGGTGCTTGCTTCAGTCCATCGAGTGCTCACTTCAACCTGTAAAATTTATCTTCTTTACCTTTAACTTTATATCCTGCAGGCTACTGCACATAAATTTCTTCTTCTAGAATTTCATTCAAGAAGGCTGATTTGACATCCATTTGATATAATTTCCACTTTTTATGAGCTGTTGTCAGTAAAACTGCTCTTACAATATCCAATCTAGCTACTAGAGAAATTTTTTTGCCAAAGTCTATTCTCGGTTGCTGCGAGAATCCTTTTGCTACAAGTCTTGCTTTAAATCTATCAATCTCACCTTTCTCATTCACCTTTGTCTTGTACACCCACTTCACACCAATGAGATTTTTATCATTTGGAAAATCAACCAAATCCCATGTTCATTCTTTTCAATTGAATTCATCTCTTCATCCATGGCTTGCACCCAATTTTCATCTTTGATTGCTTTTTCAAACGAAGAAGGTTGGAATGCCAACAATGCAAAATTTGAACTAACATCCAAAATCATAAATATCTTTCAGACTTCTCATATTTTTCTTACCATTTCTTGATTCATTACCTGATTCGTTGCTTGGAGAATTATAGTCTGTTGATCTGCTTGAAGATCCATGCTGCTCTGAAAATCTTGGAGTCCTTGCTGATGTGACTCTGTTTGGTGTCTGCTCTCTTGATTCTCGTTGCTCCTCTTCTTCTACATCATCCTCCTCTATCAATGGTGTTTGTGCATCGGTTAGTGTGTCTACAGTCCCATTCCATGACTCTTGTTTTTTGAACACAACATCTCTGCTAATGATTGTCTTCTTGGTGATAGGATTATACAATTTGTAAGCTTTTGACTGCTCACTATAACCACTAAATATACATTTTTCACTTTGATCATCTAATTTTCCTCTTATTTTCTTAGGCACATGTGCATAGGCTACCACATCCAAAAACTCTAAAATAAGATACATTGTATGACATCCTGGCCATGCTTCTTATGGAACTCTGTTAATCACACTCTTTGTAGGAGATCTGTTTATCACATAAACATCACATGCAACTACTTATGCCCAATACTCATTAGACAAGTGTCTTGCTTTCAACATGCTCCTTGTCATGTTCATGATTGTTTGGTTCTTTCTCTCTGCTACATCATTTTGTTGCAGTGTGTATCTGGTTGTAAATTGTCTTCTGGTTCTATGTTGTTTGCATTACTCATGGAATGCCTTTGAATCGTATTCTCCACTATTATCCGATGTCAATACCTTGATCTGTCGATCACTTTGGTTCTCCACTAAGGCTTTGAACTCTTTGAACTTTGCAAAGGTTTCAGAGTTCTTCTTCAAGAATTAAACCCAAGTCTTCCTACTATAGTCATCAATAAAGGTGAGGAAGTAACAACTTCCACCAATTGACTGTGTTCTCATAGGTCCACATAGGTCGGTATGCACCAACTCAAGTGGTTTCTTTGCTCTGTAAGAAGATCCTTTCAGAAAAATTTCACGTTGTTGTTTTGCCAAGATGCAACACTCACAAGTGCTTGCAGGTTCTTTGATGGGCAGTAAACCTATGACCATCTGTTTCTACTGCAACAATCTCAAACCGGAAAAGTGCAAGTGTCCAAACTGAAAGTACCATAACTAGTAATCATCAGAACATGCAATTGTAAAAGAAATAACCTAATCATTGTAGTTCATAATTAAAGGAAAGAGTATGTTCCTTGTCATCTGCACCTTTGCAATCAGCTGCTTGCTTGGGGATTTGTGATGAATAACACATTGTTGCCGTTGAAAGATAACTTTGTATCATTTTTGCGTCAATTGTTCAATTAATCTCAATTACTCTAAATCACAATCTGAATACAATGAACCCGGTGAAGGATATTTAACCTAAATTGACATGTACACATTCTCACATAACGGAACTTGATCAACTCACTTAACTCACTCTCTAACTCACTCACCAAATCTATCTATCACTCAACTCAACTAATTCACTTAACTGTTTGTCTAACAATGCATGCGGGAAGTAATTATATATTTTAACATTTAGTAGTTGATAGATTAGCATAATCATATTAATAAATATGGTCAATAAACAACGATAAATATATATCAATTACATACATAATCATATTAATTAAAGTGGTTGAAGAACGTGATAAACATATTTAATATTAATATTTAAATCATAATTAATAATAATAATAATAAATAAATAAAATTATTATTATTATTTAATTATTGGATAAAAATAATTATTAATTTTTTTGTAAGCTTGGTAGGAGTACATCTTCATCATGTCCAAAATATCACCTCTACCTTAACAGAGCACCCAATCACTCTCTATCCAAGACCTCATAAACAAATTTTTTTATTATTAATTATTATTTAATTAATGAATATAAAAATTAATTAATTTTAATAAATAATTACAATAATTAATATCACACAAATCATAATAATAATAATAATAATCATAATCATTTAATTATTTATTTAATTAAATAATAATAATAATAATAATAATAGGTGATTAATTCCAACATTGAGAATTCGAAAGGGTTTTGGACTGCGTTTCTGAGCTGCGCTGCTAGGTCAAGATTCTGAGCAGTGTGGCTACCCCCTGTGGCGGCCTGCCTAAGGCCCGATCCCATGGAGACGCAGGGCTCTCCCAAGGAGCCCCCACTGCCGCCTTCTTCCCCTGCTGTTGATGCATTCAATCAGCTTCTGGTTGGTTTTCCCGAGAAGAAAAGAAGTGAAGCAACTAAATTCGTTAAGAAGCTCGAAGATATCTCGGAGATCTCTTTGCCTCTAGAGACCCCCATCCAAGTAGCTTTGTCTCTGGATGATCTTGGTCTCATTGGCCAATTCATGGGACTTTGGCCATCTCCGAAAACTACTGAGCAATGGGTTAACAGGAACTGGGCTCCTCTGATCAAGCAAAGTGTTACATCTTACTTTCTTGGGCGAGGGTTCTTCCTCTTCGAATTCTCTTCCAAAGAAGACAAATATTTGATCTTCCAAAATGGGCCCTATTTCATGGGCCCTCAAGGCCTCTATTTGAACAAATGGACTCCGGATTTTGATCCGGCAGTTGATGTTCCCAAGGCAGTCCCAGTGTGCGTTCAACTCCCGAATCTCCCAATTCATTGCTGGAACTGGGACTCCTTGAAACACATCGGCAACGCTCTTGGGAAATTCATAGATCGGGCAAACAACAAGGACCAGTATGACTGTGCTAGAATCTGCGTAGAAGTAGATCTAGAGGTGAGTCTCCCAGAGGCAATCAAAATCAATGTCGGCAGCTAGTCTCATGTGCAGATCTTGGACTATGAGCAGCTGCCATTTAAATGCAGGAAAAGCCATGTTCATGGACACTTTGCTAGAAACTGTCCATCCAATGCTGAGCCAGAGAAAGGAAATGAAGAGGGTTGGAATCAAGTTAAGCGCACAAAGATCAATCACAAAGGTCAAAAATCGAGAGGCCCCAATGGAAAAGGCCCTCTTCAGGCCAATGCTCAGCGCCCCCCTCCCAAAAAGGCACAAGAAAATAAGTTCGATCCTCTAAGCCAGCAAACAGAAGAAACTCAGGAGATCGAGATCCAAAAGCTAGTCTCTCCAAGCAAAGGCACTCCCTCTTCCTCCCTTAAAGGAACAAGTGTTGTAGAACCCAAAGGCATGCCTATAGAAGATGAGGAAGAAGAACAGGAATCGGATGAGTCAGAGGAGGAAGGAGAAATAGGAGAGTCTCAAACCTCGGTAAGGAGATCCACAAGAGGTCGCAAAACTGACAGGGAAAAAAGAGAGCAGGAAAATTACAAAGACAAGCTACAGGGCAGCCAACCAACTCTGGAAAAACTGCTAGCCTCAAAGCCAAGGACGATGAAAAATCAGCCTCAAGGCTCCAAGGGAGCCCATCAGAAACATAAATAATGAAGGTCATCTCCTGGAATTGTAGAGGTATGGGGAGAAAAATTAAGGAAGAAGCCATAAGAATCTTAATAAGAATAGAATCTCCAGACATACTTCTCATCCAGGAGACCAAGCTGGAAGACGTAGTCTTTCTGCATACAAGTAAGAAACTTTGGATCAAAAGTGAAGCAAGAGCAATTTCTGCACGGGGAGCCTCAGGAGGGCTTGGCACTCTATGGAATGCCAGCAAATTTTCAGTCATCTATGAGGCTAGCAACACTCATTGGTTGCTACTTAAAATGCAAAATCTGGACACCAAAGAAATTTTTTTCCTTTTCAATGTATACTCTCTAGTCAATGTTGGGGAAAAAAAGATTTTTGGGAATCTATAAGGCATCAAGCAGACTTAGCAAACCTGGAAATATATAATCATTGCTGGAGATCTCAACCTCACTCTTCACTCGTCTGAAAAAAAGAAGAGGTAGCGCAGTCCGAGATCCGACAAGGGAATGGGCGGAAGATCTTATGCAGGACTGGGATTTGCGAGATATCAAACCTTCCTCCGGTAAGTACTCTTGGTGGAATAAAAGAGCTGGTCCAGGACATATTGCTGCCAGATTAGATAGATTTTTCATCCAAAGCTCCTTTCTATTACTAGGATTAGAACCTAGAATGCATATTCTCACAAACAACATCTCGGACCATAAGCCCATAAAGCTAGAACTCCTGTCCCATCTAGATCTGGGCCCTATTCCTTTCAGATTTAGTCCCCTCTGGGTCAAGGAACCAAATTTCATGCATTTAGTCAAGGATTTTTGGAGACAGCCAGTCAAAGGATCCCCGTTCTTTGTCTAGGAGGAAAAGCTTAGAATGGTGAAAGGAGCTCTAAAACGATGGGCCAAAACCTTGCCCAATCCTGCTACAGAAAGAAAAACCATTAAAGCTTCTCTAGTCTCTCATCAACTTCAAGTGGAGAACGCTATAGTCACAGAGGAGCTGTTAGATAAAGAGGCTCAGCTACAACAGAGTTTTCATAAGGCCTGTTTAGCTGAAGAAGAATACTGGAGATTAAAATCTCGAAATCTTTGGCTCAAAGCAGGGGAGAGGAACTCTTCTTTCTTCCATAAACAAGCCCAGGCCAGGAAATGCTTCAACACTATATCTGAGATCAAGGAGGATAACGTCACCCACAAGGATTTTGAGGACATCAAGAAAGCAACCTTTTCTCATTTTCAAAACTTGTATAGTGAGGACACGGATCTGGACCAATATTTAGATCTGTTAGATATTGTTCCATCTTCAATCTCTCCTCGTATGAATGAGATCCTTGAGGCCAAAGTCTCCAAAAAAGAAGTTAAAAATGCCCCTTTTTCCATGGATCCGGATAAGGCCCCTGGACCGGATGGATTTTCTGCCAGGTTCCTCCAAGCTTGCTGGCTGATAGTTGAAAAGGACCTCTTCAAAATGGTCCAAAAATCTCAAGATTGTCAGAAAATCGGAGGCAGCACAAATTCAGCTTTCTTAGCCCTCATCCCCAAGGAGAAAGGCGCCAACAACTTCAACAGATTTCATCTGATCTCCTTATGCAATACAGGGTACAAGCTAATCACCAAAGTAATTGCAAATAGACTGAAGCTCATCCTTCCCAAAATCATTCCGAAGAATCAACCAGGCTTCATCCAAGGCAGGCAGATCATGGACAACTTCACCCTTGTACAAGAGGCAATTCACTCAAGTCTGCATCGAAATGAACAAGGTATGGTTATCAAACTCGACTTAGCAAATGATTTTGATCGAGTAAATCATAGCTTTCTGTTAAAATTCATGAGCAAGTTTGGTTTTGGAGTAAGCTTCATTAAATGGACCCGGGCATGCATCTTGGAGCCATGGATTTCACCTCTAGTAAATGGCAGAGGCACTACATTTTTTAAAGCTTCGAGAGGGCTTAGGCAGGGGTGCTCACTCTCCCCTCTGCTCTTTGTCATCCAAGCCTCTATTCTCAGTTTTCCATTAGACAAAAAGATGCAAGATCAAGATATTAATGGACTGTGTATAGCAAGAGGGGTCAAAAACATAAATCATGCCCTATTTGCGGATGATACCCTGTTATTGGGAGCTGCCACTCTTTCCTCAGCCATCAAATTTAAAGCAGTTCTAGATGATTTATGTGAGGCCTCAGGCAGTGCCTTAAATAAGAACAAATGTCACATCTACAGCTGGAACACATCGCCCAAATTTCTCTCTGCTATTTCTAGATGTTTGGGCTTTGTAGCCTCCTCCTCTTGGACCTCTTTCAAATACTTGGGCCTCCCTGTTTATCATAAAAGATCTGTAAGTAAAGACTGGCTTCCAGAACTTGAAAAATTCAAGACCAGGATCCAAGCCTAGGGATACTCCTGGCTCAACATTGCTGGTAAATTTGTCCTAATAAAATATGTGCTCACCAGTCTCCCTCTATTTCAATTTGCTGTTCTTCTCGCTCCGGCAAGCATCTTAAAAAAAATGGAGGAGTACATTCGAAGGTTCTTTTGGAAGGGAGGAAAACAGAATGAAAACAAACTTCTCCTAGTCAGTTGGGAAACCATCTCCAAGCCTTTGTGGGAGGGCGGATTGAATTTCAAAAATCTCTGTCAACAAAATATAGCTGTGGGAGTGAATTCAATTTGGAAGATCATTGCGCCCAAGCCAGGCTGGGCTCAATTGGCTCTCGAGAAAAAATATTTCAGAGGTCCACATACTAGCTGTTTAGACAACTTGATCCATCTGCCCAACTCGTCTTTCCTAAAACTGTATGCTAAAGCTGCTCCTTTAATCAATGCGCACTCCTTCTGGATTCCAGGAAACGGTAAAAAGATAAATATATGGACTGACAAAATTATGAATACGGATCCTATAGAAGACAGAGGCTCCATTAGAGCGCTATGCTGCTGGATGGAAGGAGAAGGGCTACGCTCATTGTGGGATATTTCACTGTGGAACGAATCTGATTGGGTAGGCTGGAAATGCATTGCTGTGCCGACTCACCTGCATATAGAATGGACCACGCTACACGATCTTCTTCATGGTTTGGCGCCTTCTCACATAAGGAAAAGAGATTTGAGAGGCTGGGGGCCGAATGCCAGAGGGTACGCTGTCTCCATGGAATACGCTAAACTGAGAGAGAGACCTTTCGTTCCCCCTGACCCAGCACCTTGGCATGGTGTCTGGCGTTTTCCTTCGTGGCCCAAAGTAGACTTATTTTCTTGGCTTCTACGCCATGGAAAAATCCTCACGTATGACAATCTGCAGAGGAAAGGGTTCCACGGCCCCTCCAAATGTTCGTTGTGTAATGAAAATGCAGAGAGTGTTGTCCACTTAATTCTTGAATGCAGATTCTCTATGCAGATTTGGTTCACTTTCATCCACAAACTGGATCCCAACATTTCGCTCCCTTGCTCCACTACTAAACTATTTTCTAAATGGGTGAACAGGTATCCTGGTCCTCCACCTAAAAACCAGATAATCAAAACTGCATGGTCTGTCCTCCCAAAGGTAATCTGCTGGCAGATATGGCTTGAACGAAATAGAAGAATCTTCAGAAATACTGAACATAATCACAAGGCATTAGAAATCAAGATCAAATGCCACCTAAAAGAGTGCTTGATTTATTTAAAAGATGATTCTAATATCAGCCAACAGGACATTGCTTGGGGTTCATTTCTTGATTTGCAATTTCAAACAGCAGTTAGAAACGTCCCTCCTCCCAAAGACTGTCAAATAAGAAAATCTGAAATAGACTTTCAAGACTGGCTTACAACACATTCAAGACACTCCCTTTTTTTTGATGGGGCAGCAAAGGGCAATCTGGGCAAAGCTGGTGCAATAGGCGTTGTTGTAAATACAGTTGGGGAAAAAATTCATTATTTTGCTTGGGGGCTAGGCGCATTCAAGCCGAGGCTTTGGCTCTCTTTCAAGGTCTCAAGTTGCTCAAAGATTTAAACATAAGTGAAGCAAATGTTATTGGCGATTCCTATATCATCATCAATGCAATGGTGTCCAACTCTCCAGCTTTGGACCTTAAACTCGCAAGGCTGATAGCCAGAATTAAGGGCTTGGAAAACGCTTTTCAGAAGCTGAATTACTATCATGTGCTGAGAACTCATAATAAAGAGGCGGACATTGAAGCCAACAAAGCTGCCCTCCTCTCTGCTAGGATCAAGATGAAAGACGAAGAAGAATCATGGGAACCCATCCCATAAGCTAAATTGTTGTCATATTTTACTACTTACTCTTAAACCAATTTGTTTGTATCTTCAAGTTGGGAAAAATCTCTGAAATTGAATCTATAGTTACTTCACCAAGGAGGAAAACTCCAAGCTTTAGCTACATACTCAACCTTAGTGGTGAGGTGCAATAGGATATATTCCTCCTCAATGTAACCAGATTTTCAGCATTGAGGCCAAGTTGAATATAATACTCCATAACCGTTACTGTAAAATAATAATAATAATAATTTACTATGTTCGGTGATGTTGGACCATGGTTGACCATGATTGGCCATGCTTAACCATGGTTGATTTTCATATCAAGACAATCTTTGCCACAATGCGACGTTCGACCATGGTTGACCATGATTGACCATGGATGACCATGATTGATTTTCATATCAAGACAATCCTTGTCATAGTGCGACATTAGACCATGGTTGACCATGGTTGATTTTAATATCATGAAAACCTTTGTCACAATGCCATGTTGGACCATGGAAAACCATGGTTGTTTTTCATATTAAGACAATATTTGTCACAATACGATATTGGACCATGGTTGACCATGGATTACCATGGTTGTCATAGTGTGACATTGGATCCTGACACAATATTTGTCGCAATGTGACCATGGTTATTGACCATCATTGACCATGGTTGATTTTCATATTGAGACATTATTTTTCACAATGCGATGTTGGACCATGGTTGGCAATGGATGCCCATGGTTCTGAGAATGTGACATTAGACCATGAGACAATCTTTGTCGCAATGTGACCATGGTTATTGACGATCATTGACCAATATTTTTCACAATGCAACGTTGGACGATGGTTAACCTTGGTTGAAAAATATTGGCTATGGTTGATCATGGTTAATGATGGGTGACCATGGTTGATTTTCATATTGAGATAACCTTTGTCACAATGTGACTTTGGACCATGGTTTACCATGATTGACCATGGTTGATTATGTTTCATTTTCATATTGAGGCAATCTTTCTCACAATATGACGTTGGATGATGGTTGATTGACGCAACAATGCTGAAAGTCCACCCCAAGGAGAGCTGGTCAACTGTGGCATGGCTCTGTCAGCATTCCCTTTTTTTGAAATCCCCTATTTATTTCCCCACGTGGTCTTCTTTTCTTTTTTTGGTTTTATTTGTCAATTTCAAAGAAATTGATAAATAAACATATATTCACGACTTTTCACTTATATACCCGACTTATATAATTGTCTCCAAGCCTTGGGGCTAAGGTTATAACCCTTGAGATTTTATATTAATACACACGCCTTATTGAATAACTAACTTTTATTTAAACCTTGGCTCTGGGCCCCGAGTCTATGTTCAATCGCCTAATCAACGCACTCACCATACCTTGTTTAAACCTCGCGCACCTTGGTTATCATTCGTGCATCTACGGCAAGTGACCACCATCCGATGGCCCCTTCCCAGATCAACGGCTCTCGTCAATATCGCTCAGCTTCCAGCGTCAGAATTTAACGTGCGATGATACTCTTTAAACAATGGTTTTCGGGGGGTCCACCTTGCCACGCGTCAACAAGTCTATGGAATCACTCGCGTTCAGGAAATACCGCTTCTTCCGCAAAAGTGGTGTGATACGGGCAATCCGCCCTTGGGAATCCATTCGTGGTTTTGCTATAGTGATCAACCAAAGTTTGAGTCGGGGTTGGGATGCTCTTCATATGCCTTAACTCCGGTCTATGGCTTGGGTTCGTTCAATTGAATTCGTTACGATTATACAGTGGGAAATTCCCTAATAAAGATACAGACAGGGGACTGTGGTGGAATTTAACTCGCAGGTTTTATCCAACCAATTCACGGGAACAATAGATAGATAATGCGGAATTATACAATCACCATTCTCAATGATTTCACACCGAGCCAGTGTACAATCGTTTCTCAATCAAACAATTTCTTCATTAATAAGAATTTGAGACAATTCGATGGCCAATGAACATTGAAATCGTTTAACTGGAAACAATTGTTAACACACAGAGTTTTATTGTATAAATCTCCCTTTTCTTCCCTCTCTGCCCTCCTCTATATACATCTGAGGGATTATATTTATATACATCAACATATGTTCTTTCGGTTCCTCTGTGAGGACCGTTATGGTAATTCAAGAGCCTAATTACAATTATTCGAAAACTAGAAACATGACAGATGGACTAACCATTCAACTTCTACAACTCTAACTGATCTAATAATACAATCAGCTGAGGTATTGACACCTAGCTGTAACAATTCAAATGTTTTCAAACCCTTCTAGCCACAACATGTGGAAAAAACTCCTACATTGCTGGCTAGTGTCTAATTCCCCTGCATCAGACTCCCGAGGGAAATTTTCTTCATGGGCTCCTGTCCATGAGCTCCTCCACTGATCTGCCTATCTTCTGCAACATTTCTTCAGTCATCCAAGTGGCATTTTTCTCTGGCTTGTCCTTCCATTTGATTAAGTATTGAAAGTACTCTTGCCCTCTGGTTCTTCTGAATGGTCTTTTATCCAATACCTTCTCTGGTTGCAATGGTTGTGATGGAGGTAACTGCTCTTTCCACTCAATCTGTTCCTTGTCTGCTGATCTTTCTTCTGCACCATCATCTTCATACTTGTACAATCTGCAACATTAAAAATGGGAGATATTCCAACATCAGGAGGTAATTCAATCTCATAATCATTTCCAAAAAACTTTCTAAGTATCTTTCATGGCCCAATCTTTTTGAACTTCAATTTGTTGTACTGCTTCTTTGGGAATCTCTCCTTTCTCAAGTGTGCCAAAACCTGATCTCCTACTTCAAAATGAACTTCTTTTCTGCTCAATTCTGCTTTGTTTTTGTATCTGATGTTGTTGCCTTGTAGTTTCTGTTTCACTTGTTCATGTATGGCCTGGATTTCTGAAGCAAATTCCTCACCATCTGCACTCCTTAGCTCTACCTTCCCCAGATTTCTCAACTCTGATATTCCTCTAGGGTGCATTCCATAAACAATATGAAATGGACTCTGCCCTGTGCTCCTGTTTGGTGAGTCATTGTATGCATATTCTGCCTGGGGAAAAATATGATCCCACTGCTTGGGATGCTCTCCTGCAAGACTTCTCAACAAATTTACCAGACTCCTATTCACCACCTCAGTTTGTCCATTAGTCTAGGGATGATAAGCTGAGCTGAAAATCAGTTTGGTACCAAGTTTCCTCCACAATGTCCTCCAAAAATGACCTACAAATATGGTATCTCTATCTGAAACAATACTCTTGCGCAACACATGCAATCTAACAACTTCTTTGAAGAACAAGTTAGCAACATGGGTGGCATCACTAGTCTTATAGCATGGAATAAAATGTGCCATTTTGAAGAATCTGTCCACTACAACAAAGACTGCATCATTCCCTCTCTGAGTCTTGGGAAATCCTAGAACAAAATCCATACTCACCATGTCCCAAGGCCTGTCTGGAATAGGCAAGGGAGTGTACAATCCTGCATTCTGGCTCCTTCCTTTGGCATATTGAAAAATCTTGCAATTCTTCACAAACTTGTCCACTTTTGTTCTCATCCTGGGCCAGAAATAAAAGTGACTCAGCTGCTCATAAGTCTTATCAGTACCAAAGTGTCCAGCAAGTCCACTATGCTCCTCTTTGATCAAATTTTCTCTCATGGAACATTTTGGTACACGCAGTTGGCTTCTTCTGAATAGCAAGTCCTCCTACAAGAAATAATCCAGCCACTGGCTTCTATCTGTTAAAACAGGGTTACAACATGCCTCAAATGCTTCTTTAAAATTTGGATCTGTTTTATACAATTCCTTCAGAAAATCAAATCCTGCAACTTCAAAATTAGTTTCTTGAACAAGCATGTGCCTCCTACTCAAAGCATCAGCTACTTTATTGGCTTGGCCACTTATATGTTTCAAAACAAAATTAAAACCTTGGAGATACTCAACCCATTTAGCATGCTTATGTTTTAACTTGGGCTGTTGTACAATATACTGCAAATCATGATTGTCAGAATATAGTACAAATTCCCTGGACATCAAATAATGTCTCCACTTCTTCAGTGCCTGGAAAATTGCATAGAATTCATTCTCATAAGAGGAATACTTTCTTCTGGTGTCATTCAGCTTCTCACTGAAATATGCCACAGGCCTATCATCCTGACTCAACACAGCTCCAATGGCTTCCCCACTGGCATCACATTTTACTTGAAATGGTTTAGTAAAATTAGGTAGAATCAAAACAGGCTTCTCGGTTATATTTTGCTTCAAAACTTTAAAATTTCTTTCTTCTTCAGCAATCCACTTAAATGGCTGTTTTCTCTTCTTTATTTTCTCAATTATGGGTGCATTAATCTTACTGAAGTTCCTTGTGAACTTTTTGTAAAAACTAGCAAGTCCATGGAAACTTATTACCTCAAAAACATTCCTGGGTGAAGGCCACTCCACAATTGCCTTAACCTTTTCTAGGTCCATATTCAATCCTTCTGTAGAAACAACAAACCCCAAATACACCAACTCTTCTTTCATGAATGAGCATTTCTTCAAATTTATCAGCAGTTTCTCTTGGTGAAACTTCTTCAAGACATGATTAAGATGCCTTAAATGTTCTTCTTTAGTTCTGCTGAAAACTAATATATCATCCAAATACACTATCACAAATTTACCAATGAATTCCTTCAATACTTCATTCATAAGTCTAATAAAAGTGCTAGGTGCATTTGACAACCCAAAAGGCATCACCATCCATTCATATAGTCCTTCATTTGTTTTAAAGGCAGTTTTCCACTCATCACCGTCTCTTATTCTAATCTGATGGTATCCACTCTTCAAATCTATATTTGAGAAATATTTAGCACCACTCAAACAGTCCATTAAATCCTCAATTCTGGGCAAATGGAATCTGTACTTGGTTGTGATCTTATTAATTTCTCTGGAATCAGTACACATCCTCCAGCCTCCATCTTTCTTCGGGCTCAATACTGCTGGTACAGCACATGGACTCAGACTTTCTCTGATCAGCCCCTTGTCCATCAATTCTTGTACTTGTCTCCTAATTTCCTCATTTTCCTTGGGAGTCATTCTATAGGCTGCCTTATTTGGCAGATTTGAACTAGGGATAAAATCTATCTGATGACTGATCTTTCTCACAGGTGGCAGCTCATCAGGTAAATCATCCACAACAATGTCACAGTAATTGTCTAACATCTCTTGTATCTCTACTGGTAAATCAGAAATCTTCGTAGAAGTAAGAACTACTTTAGGTTTGCAAACTAAAGCAAAGCTTACCTCTTCTTCTTCTATCTGCTGCAGATATTCCTTCCCACTCAGCAACAAGGTCTTTGGATCAATCACTCTGCTGGATGGCTCTCCTTTTTCCATGGGTATCAATGTATGATGTACCCCATCCTTGAAGAACTTGTAAGTGTTCTTCTTGCCATCATGCACTGCTGCTCTGTCAAACTGCCAAGGTCTACCCAGCAGTATATGACACACATCCATGGGAATTACATCACACAGGACCTTATCTTTGTATTTGCCCATTTGTAGCTCTATCTCACACTATTCTTTTACAACCAGCTGGTGCCCTTTGTTCAGCCAGGACACCTTGTAGGGAGTTGGATGCTCCCTTGTCTTCAGTTTCAACTTTTCTATCACCTCAGTGGAAACCAAATTGTCTGTGCTGCCACTATCAATGACTAGCTGGCAACATTTCCCTTGGACTTTGCATATGCTCCTAAACAAAGTCTTCCTTTGTGCAGGCTCAGTGACCTCTTTAGCTTGCTTCAACAGGACCTTATTTACCACCAAGGACTCTCCCCTCTCTGGAAGAATTTCTTCTTCAATTTCTGCCTCTTCTCCAGCCTGGGCAACAACAACATTCCTTGGACCAGCACCCACATTCTCTGGACATTCATAGTGCTTGTGTCCCACTTGCTGACATCTATAACACCTCAATTCTCTACCTCTGCCTCTGTCTCTGCCTCCTCTTCCTTTTCCTCTGTAAGAACCCCTTCTTCCCCTTGCATCATCCTCTGTAGATGCATTCTGAGGTGAGCTACTGTTAGCTCCATCCCTGGGTGTAGTAGGCTTTCCTCTACCACCCTGACTTCCCTTCCCACGGAAAGTACCTCTCTTCTTGGCAGACTGTTTCCTCAGGAGTTTCTCCTCTGCTTTCAAGGCCATCTGATAGGCCTCTTCCACTTTCTTATGAGACAAAAGACCAATCTCATCTTGGATCTCCAGCTTGAGACCCTTTACATATCTGGCAGTCTTCTCTGGTGTGTCTTGGAATTGCCCAGCCCTTATGCTTACTCTGTAGAATTCCTCTGTGTATTATTTTACTGTCAGCAACCTCTGTCTCAGGTTTTTCATTTGCTTATACAATGTCAACTGATAATCACTAGGCAAGAATTTACCTTTTAATTTAGCCATCATTCTGGTCCAACTCTTAATAGGTTGCTTGCCAACTCTCCTCCTTTCTACCTGCACTCCATCCCACCAAAGTGCAGCATGTCCCTTCAGCTTTGTTACTGCAAATTTGACCTTTTTATCCTCACTTATTTCTTCATAATCAAAGCACTTATTCATTTCATTTATCCAGTCTACCAGTTCCTCTGGATTCAGTCCCCCTGCATAACTCGACACTTCGATTCTGGGCTTAACTGTAGACCCCAGAACAGTTCTAAGGAGCCTCATGTCAGGAGGAATCTCAAAATTTTCTTCAGCTTCTTCTGTTTCAGGTTCACTGATGTCTTCAGGATCTTTGGTCTATCTTCGCTCTATGACATCCATTCTGGCCTCGACCCTCTGCAACATCCCCAACACCTCAGCGTTGGCAATAGGTCTCCTTCTGTCAGCACCTCTACCAACTTGGATTGCCATGTCAGCAAAAACAACTTTAGACAACAGCTCTGATACCACAAATGACGCAACAACGCTGAAAGTCCACCCCAAGGAGAGCTGGTCAACTGTGGCGTGGCTCTGTCAACATTCCCTTTTTTTGAACTCCCATGTTTATTTCCCCACGTGGTCTTCTTTTCTTTTTTTGGGTTTATTTGTCAATTTTAGAGAAATTGATAAATAAACATATATTCACGACTTTTCACTTATATACTTGACTTATATAATTGTCTCCAAGCCTTGGGGCTAAGGTTATAACGCTTGAGATTTTATATTAATACACATGCCTTATTGAATAAATAAATTTTATTTAAACCTTGGCTCTGGGCCCCGAGTCTATGTTCAATCGCCCAATCAACGCACTCACAGTACCATGTTTAAACCTCACGCACCTTGGTTATCGTTCGTGCATCTACGGCAAGCGACCACCGTCCGATGGCCCCTTCCCAGATCAATGGATCTCATCAATATCGCTCGGCTTCCAGCACCAGACTTTAACGCGCGATGGTGCTCTTTAAACAGTGGTTTTCGGGGGGTCCACCTCGCCACACGTCAACAAGTCTATGGAATCGCTCGCATTAAGGAAATACCGCCTCCTCTGCAAAAGCAGTGCGATACGGGAAATCCGCCCTTGGGAATCCACTCGCGGTTTTGCTACAGTGATCAACCAAAAAGGTTGAGTCGGGGTTGGGATGCTCTTCATATGCCTTAACTCCGGTCTATGGCTTGGGTTCGTTCAATTGAATTCGTTACGATTATACAGTGGGAAATTCCCTAATAAAGATACAGACAGGGGACTACGGTGGAATTTAACTCATAGGGTTTATCCAACCAATTCACAGGAACAATAGATAGATAATGAGGAATTATACAATCACCATTCTCAACGATTTCACACCGAACTAGTGTACAATCGTTTCTCAATCAAACAATTTCTTCATTAATAAGAATTCTAGACAATTCGATGGCCAATGAACATTGAAATCGTTTAACTGGAAAAAATTGTTAACACACAGAGTTTTATTGCAGAAATCTCCCTTTTCTTCCCTCTCTGCCCTCCTCTATATACATCTGAGGGATTATATTTATATACATCAACATATGTTCTTTCGGTTCCTCTGTGAGGACCGTTATGGTAATTCAAGATCCTAATTACAATTATTCAAAAATTAAAAACATGACAGATGGACTAACCATTTGACGTCTACAACTCTAACTGATCTAATAATACAATCAGCTGAGGTATTGACACCTAGCTGTAACAATTCGAATGTTTTCAAACCCTCCTAGCCACAACATGTGGAAAAAACTCCTACATTGCTGGCTAGTGTCTAATGCCCCTGCATCATTGATGCTGATTGACGCTGGTTGATAATGGTTGAGTTTCATATTGAGACAATCTTTGTCATAATTTGATGTTGGACCATGGTTGACCATGATTATAGACCCAAGGGATTATGTTAAACCCTAGGATTAATATTATAAACCCTATGAATAATATTAAACCTTAGGATTAATATTATAAACTCTATGAATACTATATACCTTAGTAATACGAACACTTATATTAATAAACTCAAGTGATATATATTATATACCTAAGGAACTAATAAATGCAAGGGATTAACACTAAAAACCTAAGGGATAATAAACCCAAAGGAATAATATTAAAGTGAATGGTTTAATATTATAAACCCATGGTATATAAACGCAAGATAAATATTATAAACCTTAAAACAAACATGGATGATCATTGTTTTCCATGTTTTATTTTCATATTAGCACAATATTTGTCACGATGTTACATTAGACCATGGTTGAGCATAATTAATTTTAGTGTTGATATAATTTGTGTCACAATGCAATGTTGGACCATAGTTGACCATAATTGATTTTTGTATTGAGACAATATTTGTCACAATGTAACGTTGGAACATGGTTGACAAAGGATGATCATGATTTTCACAATGTGACGTTGGACCATTGTTGACCACGATTAACCGTATTGACCAAAATTGACCACGATGAACCATGTGTTCACCAATATTGACCATGATTGACCCTAAATTATTTTAATATTGAGAAAATCCTATGATAATCCCTAAGATGAATATTACAAACAAAGATATATAAATCCTATGATAAATATTATAAATGGTAAAATAAACTTATTTGACCATGGTTGATTTTCATACTGAGGAAATGTTTGTCACAATGCAACATTGGACCATGGTTGACCATCATTGATTTTCATATTTAGAAAATATTTGTCATAATGCGACATTAGACCATGCTTGACCATGCTCAAACATGGTTAATTTTCATATTGAGACAACCTTTGTCACAATGTGACATTGCACCATGATTGACAATGGTTGACGATGGTTGAAAATGGTTGACCATAGTTGATTTTCATATTGAGACAATATGTGTCACAAGGTGATGTTGGACCATGGTTGAATATGGTTAACCATGATTATAAACCTAAAGGATTTATATTAAACCCTAAGATTAATATTATAAACCTTATAAAAAATATTATACCTTAGGAATATGAACCCTTAGCTTAACAAACCCAAAGAATTCATTTATTAAACCCAAGGGAATAATAAACCCATACAAAAAGCCCAAGAGATTAATACAAAACCCCAAGGGAATAATATTAAACCCAAGGGATTATTATTATAAATCCAACATATAAAAACACAAGATAAATATTATAAACCATAAATAAACATGCTTGACAATCGTTGACCATGGTTGATTTTCATATTGAGACAATTTTTGTCACAACGCGAAATTGGACCATGGTTAACCATGATTGATTCCCATATCGAGAAAATATATGTCACAACACGATTAATAAACCCAAAGAATTTATATTCTAAAGACAATCCCCTGGGTTTCTAATATCAATCCATTTGGTTTATAATATTTATCTCTTTACAAACTACAATTATAATACTTATTAATTATTAATAATTACAATGAAATCAAACTTAACCAAAAAAATATTACTACCTATAATTCTAATAATTCTAATACTATTAATAACATTAGCAATATTAGTAGCGATAATAATAATACTATTAAAAAAAAAATATTATTAATAACATTGATCTGAACAACATTACTAATACTAATGTTAATATTTCTTTTAATAATAATGCTATCAACTCCATTGATGGTATTAATAATATTGCTAATAATATTAACAACCCTAGTTTTAAAAATATCATTAACCTTTCCACCTTAATTTTTAACCCTTCTGTTTTCAGTCTCCTTAATAAAGGGCTTAATTTCACCCTGGCCCCGAAGAAGATTCTTGTTGATGACATTATTTGCAGCATTGAATATGGCATTAAGGATATTCCTGATAATGTTAAGGAGACTATTAGACAATATTTCTCCCTTATTCTTAGGAAGGCTAAGCCTCCCAAAAGAAACTCGTGCAAGCTTGATGTTCTTGCCCTAAAATCGCTGACGGGCAACCCGAGCATTGTCATCCTTAAGGCTAACAAAGGTGGTGCCATTGTCATTATGGATAAATCTAAATATGTTATAAAAATGCCAGACCATATTTCAAATAGTGTCAGTTACGTTAATCTTAAAAATAATCCCCTTAAAGTTATTTCCAAGCAGATTTCCCTGGCTATTATGTCAGATCACTCTCTTAATCCTCTCTCTAGAAAGCTTATTGAGAAAAATCCCCTCACCCCCAAGATTTATGGCCTCCCAAAAATTCATAAATCTGGGGCCCCTCTGAGACCTATTGTTAACACAATAGGTGGTCCCTCTTATCATCTGGCTAAATTCTTAGCCCAAAATCTTGAACTCCTTGTGGGTCTCACCGAATCCTATGTTAGGGACTTGACCTCCTTCATCAAGTTGGAACCTGGGGATTATTAGTCAGCTTTGACGTTGTTTCATTATTTATCAAAATCCCCATCAGGGAAGCCATTGATGTTGTTAAGAAGATCTCAGACCAAGACACTTATAAGTTGGTGGGCCTCTCCCTCACCTCGACCTTTTTCAATTTTCAAGGTGAGTTTTATGATCAGACTTGTGGTGTTGCTATGGGATCCCCTCTCTCACCTGTGGTCGCTAATATTTTTATGGAATATTTTGAATCTAAGGCCTTAGCCTCAACTCAATTTCACCCTAGGAAGTGGAAGACATTCATGGATGACACTTGTATAATTTGGCCCCATGGTTTAGAGAAGTTAGATCTGCTTCTTAGGCACCTAAATTCCCTATCAGATTCCATAAAATTCACCATGGAAATTGAGGTTGATGGTTCACTTCCTTTTTTGGATATCCTTCTCTCTAGAAGGGATAATGGTTCCATTTCCCACCAATTGTTTCGCAAGAAAACACACACATAAAAAGTATCTTCATGTTGGTTCTCATCATTTTCCTGCTCAGAAATTTGGTGTTCTTTGCACTCTTGCTACACGTGCTCTTAGAATCTCTGACGACAACCACTTGGAATCATAGAAATCCCATCTTATTTAGGTTTTTGAAAATAATGGGTATAGTGGATTCAAGGGCCATAGGGCCTTTCAAAAGACCTATAAAATTTAAAATCGAAATTTACTTGTGTGGATCCTGTTTCCAAGGTTCATCTCCCATTTATCCAAGGGACCACAGACAAGATTTCCTATGTCCTCAGAAGGAATAATGTCTCCTCTTTATTCAAACTCTTTTGTACTATTAAAAATTCTCTCGGATCTGTCAAGGTCCCTATCAACCCTAAAGACATGAAGGGTGTTTACATGATTCCTTGTTCATGTGGCACACCCTATATTGGTGAAACTGGTAGATCCATTAGACAGAGAATCCAAGAGCATGCTGCAGACATTAGGCACAATCTGTCTCGCACATATGCTCTTGCAGAATATGTGGAGAAATATTGTCACCATGTATGCATTGAAGACTCCAAAGTCATTGCTAAGGTTAACCATTTCCATCTTAGGAAGCTTAGGGAATTCATTGAAATTGAGCGTCATGCTAAAAATCTCAATAGGGATGATTGTTGGAAGTTGAGTAAGAGCTGGACTCCAGCTCTTTCTAGATGAATTTTTGCCCCACCCCCACCCTCTTTAATTTTTCCATGTTCTTGTTTTTCATTTTTCCTCCTTTTTCTTCTTATGTTCTAGTCTTTTATATTTTATTCCCCTTGATATTTTCTTATATATTATCCTCCTCCTCCTCCTTCTTCTTTTTTTAATCCCTATGGATCGTATTTAAATAATTAAATCTCTAACATAACTATTTTCTATTATAGATTACATAAAAATTTTTATATATTATATTTTATTATAATATCTATTAATTAATCAATTAAAGTTTTTTAGTTAAACATTTTTAATATTCTTCCTATTAACTAATTAACTAATCAATTAACGGTTAGTTTTTAAACGGCTAATTTTCTTCAGCCAATAATGGGTAGTGATGCATCCAGACTATTTATTCAATAAGATCGATTGACTTCTTCACCTTGTCCCAAGGATGAACCACATTAGTTGGTTCGAAACATAGACCAAATCCTAATAATGTGATTAATCCGAAAATACATTTATCTATATAAAGAAATAATAATAATTATTGATTATCAATCCTTTTGGTTTATAAATCTAAAGGTTCTTATTCATAGGGTATAATATTATTCACAAGGTTTATAATATACTCCTAGGGTTTAATTTAAATCTCTTGGGTATAAAATCCATTTAGTTTATAATATTTATCCCTTTATGAACAATAGTTATAATTATTATTAATTATTAAAAAATGTAATTATTAATTATTAATATTTAATTTATTGTTATTAATATTAAGATGACCATGGTCTAGATTATCAATCCATTTGATTTATAGTATGTATCTCATTATGAATAATAATTATAATTATTAATAGTTTTTGTTGTCGTTGATCTAACCAACAAGGATTTGAATTTTGAATCTCATGTTTTACGTACTACTTCATAACAAGGCGATCACTAATTGAGCTACACCCCGTGAACTATAACTATTAATAGTTATTAATAATTATTAATTGATAATATGTAATATTTATTAATATTTATTAATTACTTATAATTTATAATTTATTATTAGATATTAATAGTTAATCATTTATAATTTATAATAACTAATCTTTATTAAAATTAATACATAATAATTATTAATATGATTAATTTTGTAATTGTTATTTTTTATAATTATTATTTCTTTTTTAATTTTTAATAATTATAATTATTAATTAATTTAATATTAATATAAATAATATTAATATTAATTAGTTTAAAATTAATATTAATACTAATAATTATGAGGGGTTTTCGTAGTGCATTACATTATATATCATTTTTGGGATTCAACTGTGTTAAGTAAGTCATTCATCTATGATCATTTTCATGAGAGATAGTCGTAACTAACTAATTTCTCATGATTTTGAATAATCCACTTAGCACTCATTGCATTGAGTGATGCTCACAACTAATAATTTTTAAATTTTAATATTACTATATTTTTTAATACAACTACTTCTAACTAAGGAAAAGCAACCCCAACACTTCATGGTTCAAATTCGTTCTAATTATAATTTTTTCCTTTTCGAATTTACTAGAGCACCTTTTCACATTCTACAATTAAGTGACTATTAAAATGTCGTTAACATAATTTTCCACCCTCAGTAAGACAAATTGAAAACATTGTGTTTTATTTTAAATGTATACAATATGGATAAAAGTCCATGGTTTGATAGGTTCTTTTTTACTGCAAGTATAATTTGTTATTATTTTATTATCAAATCGGAAGATATGTAATTTTCTATTATATTTAATTTCTACTCTAATGTTTACCATTTGAAATAATGCTTTAGTTGAGAGTGAAAATGCTACAATTTTTTCCCAAAAATACCAAATCTCTTACTGTGACTACGGATAATTTGTCTTTTTATTTAGAGTGGTTGAATTGTGTTACCATACAGAAAACATAAATTGAACATTGCCTTCCTCTGCCCTACAAATACTGGTAATTAATCTGTGCTAACGCTATTATTGAGTGGAAAGAATTTTTGTTTTTATTTTGTATTTCTGACTATTTTGAAGTATTATTGAAACTTAATGTAATGCTAATTATTGTTAATGCCTAAGTTAAAAACTAAGATTTCTTTTTGGGTCTACACTAAGCTCACTGTAATATTTGGTGTAATTATTGATGCAGTTGTCAACATAGTTGGTGTTTTCATTGTTGCATTCTACTGTTGTGTTGGTTGCATTAATGGTTGCCCCAAATCCCTGACCCAACTATGCAATAGATAATCATGTGTTTGTGTCAATATTTGACATTGGCATTTTGGATATTTTATTGTGGCGGGGTTGATATTGTAAACTCTTTGATATGTTATAACCTTAATACTCTCGGCATGTTACAATATGAAGGAAAATGTGAATACTAATTAGTGTCACCGCAGAGGTCAATTGTTCATTCTATTAATTACTATTGGAACAATATGGATTCTTAGGTGCATTGTATTGCATTGGTGTTAGCATGTACAAAATTTGTGGGGACCCCTACATGTCCAAACATCAACGACACACATGCTTAGGGTTTGGAATTGACGGCTATAATTTTTTGGGATCATTTTTAGGTACTTCTCACCCCCCATTCCATCCTTCTAGTCACATTTGCACCTCCAATCGTGCTATAAATGGGTTCTACAACTATAGTTTATGTTCCAACCATTATTCCTTTGGTTCTGCCTTTATGAAATTCCTTCTCTCTATTTTACCTTTCAGACTTGAAGCTCTACAATGGATAAACTACATTGGCAGAGTGACAATGAACATTCATGGTAATTATCTCTGAGCGGCATTCTCTAGATTATTTACAATAAAAAAATTTCTTTTATATTTTTGGTTACAATGTAATTTACGATGTCTATGATAGTATGCTTTCTCATATCAACAAACCTATTTTTGGAACTTAGCACCAAGGCTTCGTTGTCCAACGAGATTAAGCTTCTACCTAGAGTACATTCTTGGCTTTTAAAGGACATCATGGTTATGGTCCCTTTGTCCTAAGGTCGATTTTGATAAATGGTTCTTGCTTTTTTCTCACCCGTGTTTCTTTTCTATACTAACAGTGTCTTCCTTTCTATGGGTACCAGAACCTATCAACGAATGGATTTCTTCCAATTCTCAATGTATTACTATGGCACGTTTGGTTTTCCCTTGGAAATCATTTAAAACTTATATTTTTTCAATTTAATGAAAGTTTCATTCTTGGTGTATCATATCGACCTAGCTGTCTCCGGGTTCTTACAAATACTTAATTTTCTATCTGGGTTATTTGTCTAAACAACCAAGATCCTGTCGAATTTGTAATATGTGCCAGTGTTGAATGTTTATGGCTTCTTTAGCTTCTGAAACTATAGCCTCCCCCTTGGTGAGTTACTTAATAAGTTTGTAATATCCCAAAAGGGGAGAATGCAGTAATACTAAAACACAATATGAGAACTGCAACAATGTAAACAAGTAATCTAAATAAACCATACAAATAGATAGAATAGCTGAGCCATTTCATTATATAGGAAGTGGATAGCAAGTACAATAGTGCTCAAAATATGAGACACTCAAGCCAAAGAGATGGCCTATAATGATGCTAAAATGATCCCACAAGAGGGAATGCTGGACTACTGGAAGGAATACTATGTTGTTCCTTCTGCAAATGCTGGGACTACAACTATCAACAAAATATAGAATGTAGATCTAGGTAGTTATGGAGCTCTAATGATCCGAAAATATAGATCCAGGCTCTATGATGGATACCCAGGATAACCCAGAAAGGGATTTCCAGATATAGCAATCTAGGAAAATCGCCCTCTTAGGGATTGTGCATATAACTCTTGGGTATGCAGATCTGAAGCAATATCTGACAAATAGATGGCTGCAATATGCCACACAATCAGATCTATTATTTAAGGGTTGATCCCTTCGCTATATCCTCAAGCTAGAAGCTCAAGATCTAGCTCCTCCAACCTTCTCCACTGAACGCAACTGCTGCTACACAACTTCTTGACAAAAACTGCACTATCAAGGAGGGAGGCTCTCTAACCTACTACTAAATGTTTCAAATCAACTAAAAAATGGTGGAAAAAATGAATGTAAAGTGAGGATATGGTCCCTCACAGGATTTCTAGCTGAAATACTGGAAACTTCCTTCCTCCTTTAGATCTGCAAGAATGGACTTCACAATAATTGAGGGGATTGCTGCTGCATGGAGGTAAAATACAATGTCCTGAATGCCAGATATAGATCTGTTGCTCCTTAAAGGTTGAATATGAAGCAAAAGGTGAAAGGATGAATCCTCCACCAGTTCACTAGCTAGAATGCTAGAAAGAAACTCCACCTCTCAAACCCTGATGCAAGAATGCGTTATTCCTGTGGCTGAATGAGAATATGAGAGTGGTATGAAGATGGCACTGATGCCTGATGATGAATAGAGCTTAATAGAAACCTTCCCAGAGTAGGCACTTGAAGTCCCCTGTGGGTAAGGGTGGGATTCCCACTCAGGAACACCCTATGCTAAACAACACTATAGACTTAGCTAGACATCATAAGCGTGCATAGAAATGTCAAATGAAAAATCCATATCTAAAAAGATCAAAAATAATAATCTAAAGCCTACCTTCTATTGTGCCTTCATCGTCATTAAATAGATTGTGAGCCTTCCATAGCCATGTCCCACCTCATAACTGCGTTGTACATGTGGCCACTAGCCTCTATGAAGACCGCGCTATCTCTCCATGATCTCCATCATGTCTGCATTTAATTCCCACTCTCTCCATCATGTGTTCATTAGATGCACCACTTCTTCCACTATCTCATCATAAGTGCTTTATGATCTTACTTTGAATGCACTATGATCTTAGTTGGCCTCCTCCAAGATCTCCATGATTTTACATTAATGATCCATGATCTCCACTTTTCCTTCATTTAAGGATATGCTTTACTACTACATAATGTAGATCTAGATCTGAAATATCCACATACACACATCAAAAGTGGATTTTATTCATCTATGGGGTTTGTGGGTCCCTCCAGCCTCTTATTTACTTAATTAATTAGGAAAATTAAGAACTATAATATTCCAATTATCTTGTGGAAAATTTGGAATATTACAGTCCTCCTTGTCAAAATGTTTCTTTTCCTCAAGCAACTACAAAATTGGATGCTACATAAAACATCCTCCCTCCAAATGGAATCCTCATATGGAAGGCCTCCCCATCTGGCACAATGTGTAATGCATGCCCAACTCTAAAGCTACCTCTCTAGAATCCTCATATGGAAGGCCTCCCCATCTAGCACAATGTGTAATGCATGCCCAACTCTAAAAATACCTCTCTAGAATGTCTAGAATGGTCTCCAACTGAAAATTTATATGCCTCTCCTCATCAATGAATCTCCAAGTGGCAACCATATGATGTTCAAAGATCTCCTCTATACATGAGATACATGAAATGAAGTGGTTTCTTCCCAAAGTGGAAAGTCCCAACTCATGAAATATCTCTCCAACCCATGTCACATAGAGTACTTTACATCTATCAATGCTCTCATCATTAGCCTTGTTGGCCTTGTAGGATCCCAACACTACATCAACATAGTGCAAAATAAGAAGTAGAGACATATGGATGAACATGTACAATGTCAAACCAACTCTCCCAATAACAACTGCAACAACAAAGCCTTCTGTTGCCATGCTAGATCATCATGAAAACAAGTAAGAGATCCATACTCTCTAAATAGAAGCCACTGCATCAATGTTTCTTGTTGCCATTCCAAATCAGCATCAATATAAATGTGAGAGACATACTCTCTCAAAAGAAGCCATCGTAGTAATGCCTCTTGCTGCCATAGCACATCATTATTTTACCAATTGTAGTGGCCATATTCTCTCAAGAGAAGCCACTGCAGAAATGCATCTTGTTGTCCCATGACATCATCATTATAAGAAGTAGAATGGCCATAATCCCCCAACAAAATCCAATGTTGTAAGGCCTCCTATTTCCATCCTCCATCATCATCATATAATGTATGGGAAGAAATAAGCCCATACTCTCCCAATAGTAACCAAAGCAATAAGCATTCTTGTTGCCTCCTTTCATCATCATGATGCAAGTCATGGAGCAGTAACATACTAATGGACATGTGGAATCTCTCATCATAACAATACAAATAATTTCCCTTATGCCACATCATGTGAGAGTTATGCTTAGTCCCAAACCCAAGTACATACAGGTGATGAGCTCCATCATTAGACATATTTGGAGGGGTTAATAATCACATTTTTGCCTTCTTAGAGCTCTTTTTCTTGCATTTTTATTATTATTTGGTTTTATGATGATATTATAGGTGGTGATTTAGGTTAACATACTTTGAGTGCCTAATATAAGGTTGAGTGTAGAAAATCATGAATTATTAATCATTTTTATAAGGATTTTATCATAAATACTTGGAGGAGATAGCAAAGAGGAATTATAGGAGGATTGTCCACCCTCAAAGGCAGCTGAAGGATCCTGAAGATTCTCTATAGCAATTCAAATTCCAAAAGAAGCCAAAGGATCCCCAAGGATTCTCTCCAGCAATTCAAATTCCAAAGGCAGCCAAGAAACTCAAAGAAGAGTGCACCCAAAACTTGTTCACTGAGATTCAAGTGGACTCAATCACCATTTTATAGGGAGTTATTGGTAGTTGCCCTGTAGAATAAATAGAGCAGAGCTAGAGCTAGGAATATTTAGTCTATTCTAGTCTTGATTCCATTCAGAACTATTGTTGTGAGCTATTGAGCTTTTTGTTTTATTCAGTGATCAAACTCTCAGATATGTATGAAGTTATTCTTTTATGAAATGAGCAGACTGATTTCATTCGACTGATTTACGTTTCAGAGGGTTATGCTTGTGGGTTAGGGCCCAATCCATGTGCCTCAACTTCTCTGTTGTTACTATATTTTCCTTTCTGTCATTTAACTAGTTTTAATTTTTCCATTTAAGTTAGATCTGCTTCTGATAAGTTTCATTGTTGTTTAGTTTTTGTGCTGATTTAGTTTTAATTTCTCATGTGTGGTAAAATAGAGGAAAAACCCCAAAAAATGTGGTCAAGTCTCCCCCCTCTCATCTCTGTCAATAGAGTTCGAGTAGGGCAGACCTTCCAATAGGAAAAAATTGCTTTCTGTTTGTGTTTTGGGAAGAATTTGTGTTACCAAGTCTAAACCTTTTGTTCACTATTTTATCAAGAATTTTTGTTTGTTTCTCGTACATGAATCCATCGGTGTGTTTCACTTATGAGTACTTCTATTACACCTCCATTCCCCTCCTTCTCTTCTCATCTTAACGTTGTACTTACCTTTTCTTTTCCTAACACACTTAAGCCCTTCAAAGCCTTATTTCTCTATTTTTTCTCTGTTCATGGCTACCTTATCATTTTTATTCAAAACATGTGAAACAACCATTCAACACCACCGAAAACCCAACCTCCACCTTTTCTCCTCGAGTCTCCCGCCACCATACGTTTCACTTTGCAAATCAGAACATTTAGCTTTTACCTTTAACATTTACCGCTCGTTCCTTGCAATTGTGATATTGTGAAATCCTAAATCGCACTTTGCATTGTTTACCTTTTACCTTAAACACTTACCATGAGTTCCTGTGATTGTGATATTGTGAAATCGCACCCCGCTGTCGATCCCACCGCCATGTCGTCATTGAAAATCGCACATCGCATCCTTAAGATTTTACCCTTAACGCTTATCGCTTGTTCTTGCGATTGCGATATTAAGAAATCACAAATTGCATCATTTACCTTTTTGCATAACACTTACCGCTTATTCCGTCGATGCGATAACTCTACCACGTCACCTGTCGCACTTCACACTTCGTTGAACATACCACATCACAGATCGCAACCTACAACCTTTATCGCATCACAAATCACACTTCACACATTTTATTTCATTCCTATTTATCTTTACCACTATCCAATTAAACTTGCGAAGTTGCGATTGCAACATCGCACATCGCAACTTTTGTCCTCCATCGCACTCTGCCATTGCACATTTGAATTATTTTCGCTCTAAAGTTGTTTCTTGCACTATAATAAATTTTTATAAGGGTTTAACCCCCTCTTTCTGCTTCCAAACCTTGTTTCATGTGTTAAACCCCCCCATTAGCCTCTTTTAGCCCTTTTCTTCCCTCCAAGTTGCAAATTAACTCTTTTTAATTAGAATTAAGTCATGGATAGCCTAGTTGCATGGATAGAAGTGTGGTAGATAGATCATAGGATAAGTAGAGTGAATGTAGTTGTTTAGCCAAGTTAAGTGTGGTTTAGGATTAGTTTCCTTTCTGCTATTTGTTTTCTGTAAATTAAATTAGTTTCCTTCCTGTCATTTCTTTTCAGCAATTTAATTTAGTTTCTTATAGTCATTTCCTTCCTACACATTAAATTAGTTCCATTTTTTTCATTTTCTTTCTGCAATTTAGTTTAGGTTCATTGAAGTGTGACAGACTTCATTGAGAACCCCTAGAAGTAGCACCCTTTCATAAAGCAGAAGATGATGATATGAATAGAATGCATCTGTTGTGTATATAACATTGTCACCTCAAATTTTGTACGAACCCCAAGTTGATAAAGTAAAGTAGGGAAGCCCTTGGGAGTTGCAGCACCCTTGGTGCAATATGAGGGCTCACCGATTTTTGGCGTCGTTGCTGGGGAGGTGTGTAGTATATGTTTTGATTTTGTTTTTAGCGTTCCTTTCTGCTTTCCTTTCTTTTCATGTCATTTCATAAATATTTTAAAAAATACAAAAAGATCTAATTTTCATGTCTCGTAGGACTAGGGATACCCAAAGACAAATACTACCTAAAACCCCCACATCACCTCCTAGCCACCCTTCACTCTTCTTCAGTGGCAGTGAGATTGAACCCCCTATAGGAGAGCCTTCTAAATATTTTGAGGATCCTATTGGGGAAGAAGAAGAAGACATTTTTTCAATTGAGAGACCTACTTCACCTATCTTAACCATGGCTGGGACCCAGAGAGCCTTTCCCATAAGAGAGGCAGATGGGGAAACTAAGATGAAAAACATTAGCCCTCGACTCTTCCACACTTCCATGGAATTACCTCTGAGGACTCTGACACATTCAAGTTTGAATTTGTTGTTGTTTGTAGGACTTATGACTGCACCTATGATGATCAGAAGTTGAAGCTATTCCCATCCACCCTTAAGGATGCAGTCTTGCGTTGGTTCATGGGTTTGCCTCGGAATAGCATCACTACCTAGGCACAGATGGAAGAGACCTTTAGCAGCAAGTACAAAGACTAATGTAGGTCCGAGGAAACTAAAGATAAGATATTTAGGATGAGTCTAGGGCCTGATGAATCCCTAATGGATTATTAAGAGAGGTTTCAATTGAAATATAAGAGAGCCAACTGTATTCTTGATCCTGACTCACTTAAACTTGTACTTCTTTGAGGGATCAATGAAGAGATGATAGAAACCTTGAATATGTTATTAGGAGGATATATCTACCAAAAACCCTATGAAACAATCAAAAATGTCTTCCAGAACCATTCTAGGGCATTTAGGAAGAAGGGAAGGGCTAGTCAAAGTACATCCAATACCCCTTCCTCTTCCACCTTCATAAAACATGAGATTGGAAAAATTCTAGAGGACTTAAAGAGTGACATGCTACACACATTTTCTTTTCAAATGGACAAAATGCAGGTCAAAAGGAAGCAAGAGGAAGCAGAGAGAGCCCTGGCCATATTTTTTCGTAGATGTACCAGGAAGCACCGAAGAAATGAATTTCCACTAAATGCCATAGAGGTTTGCTTAGTTTGTGAAGAGAATCATGCCACAGACAAGTGTCCCTCTGTAATATTCCTAAAATTTATCTTTTAGCTAAATGGAATATTATAGATTATTTTGTCACTAGGTAGGTGAATAAATGGGTAGGGAGGCCCATAAATCTCTTTAGCAGCAATAGAAACATTTAAAGTGTAAAAGGAGACCTTCTAAGTACCTAAATAAAGCACCTTTGAGTATGAATAGAGGTTGGATCATGTTGAATAGGTCAAATTTGACCAAATCAGCGACACTGTTATGGAGGAGTGGACATTAAATGAGGAATAACGCAGTTTTGGAGGGAGATTGATTGCATGGAGGTAGTGACCTAATTGAGTGGAGCCAAGGGTAAGAAAGCTCATAACTTATTTAAGGAAGAGGATGGCAGCCATATTGGTTATTTTTTGGCTTATTATCTTGTATATGGTCTATTTATACTTTTGGAATTCTTCAGCTGTTTAGTTGAGTTTGTAGTGTTGTTCAGCACAAGGTATTCCTGAGCAGGAATCCCATCCCTTTCCTTGAGAGGCCTCTTGGAGGAGCATTGCACTTCATCTCCACACTCGGGCTTAAGGCCAAGCTACATATTTCTTCATTAGTGCAATTTTTTCAAAATATTGTGTTGTGTTGCAGGGTGCCATAATGGAGGATCATTTTGGGTGTCTTCAGATCTAGTTTTGCAGTGGAGGAAGGTTTCCATACATTGGAAGGCCTGTAAAGAAGCCCCTTGAGCTTTATTGACACATTTAGTAGTAGGCTAAGGAGTATTTACCCCTACAGCACAGTTTCAGTCTAGATCTCCATGATTTTAGGGAGGAGTTGCAGTGGTTGTTTTAGGAGGTGATCTCTTCAGTGGAGGAACCATTATTTCATCTGGAGGATCTATTGGAAAATATCTATAGTTTTCTACATCAGCTTCAACCATATCTTCTCATTTCTATTGTTGCAGCATACCTTCAGCCCTAGGGCTGCATCTTACATTGGCACATTGTGTGCATTTTCCGGAAACCCTCTTGGGTTGTCTTGGAAAGCTGATCTAGTGCCCAGATCTGTATGTCTAGAATCTATTGGGGCCTATATTAGTATTTTTATATCATTGTATCATCTCCAACTGTGTTTATGATTCATATGAATACGTTGTAGTTTCTCTCCGACATTTTGTATTGTAACAACAACTCATATTTGGGAGTGATTGCTTATGGGAGGCTTGTTTCCTCATTGTATATGATTTATGCATCACTATTTTGTATTGATTTACTGCTATAACACATAATGTTATGAATCCATATTGGTCTCATGGTTTCATGTGTTAAATATTTGCTACTGCTTTCATTTTATGAGCTATATTGCTGCTTTCCCCATTTGGGAATATTACAGTGGTATCATACCATAATCTTGGCTCAGCATGTGCATTCAACCAATATGTCACCTTAAGGTGAAGATTCTCACAAGAAGAGGAGATGTAAAGAAGAAACAAAGACAAGAATCCACTATTTGGAGGAAGGGAGGAAGAGGGGCTGTCAAAGCTTCTTTTTCAAACTATGCAAAGCATTCATGAAGATGTCAAGAAGATGAGAAGGGAGATGTGTAGAGAATCTCCAAAGGGGTTTGAATATGAAGAAAACCCTATATTTTCACCAAATGGGTGTGAGCATTCAGCCACACATTCTGATCCACAACACAGTATTATGCCCATATTTACTGCAAGAGAGATGGAGGAAGGAGATGCACCAAAGGAGGATACTTTGAGTGACTATCTTCAGGAGTATGAATCTCAATCTTGGAGATTCAAGGAGCACTTGAACTTCCAAGAGTTTTTCCAACTCAAGGAGGAGATAAGACCCAACAATCACAATAGAAGCAGAAGAGGTAGATTCATTCTACCAAATTTTGATGGGTCATCCAAATGCACAACCAAGGATTGGATAGATCAGCTAGACTCATATTTTCATCTAAATCAAGTTTTAGAAAAGGAAGCCCTTAGGATAGCAGCGCTGCATCTTGAAGGTAAGGCTCATACTTGGTGGTTTTATGAATAATATTCATTTAATCAAGTTTCAGAAAAGGAAGCCCTTAGGATAGCAGCGCTGCATCTTGAAGGTAAGGCTCATACTTGGTGGTTTTATGAATAATATTCATTTAATCATGAAAATATAGCTACTTATGCAAGATTCACGAAGAGATTAGTGAAGAGATTTGATGAAAAAAAATGTGAAACTTCTTTCATTGAGCTAGCCAAACCAAAACACTTAGAACCTTTGCATGAGTTGGAAAGATCTATTACACCAACTCCACTCCAAAGTTCTATTGAGGGGGATAGAAAATTGTATGATACCTTGCCAAGGGAAAGATCCCCATTGCAAGAAGAGCTTTCTTCTCAAAAGAAAGACATGGAGATTCCTCCTTCAAGGGAAGACCAAGATCTAGGGTCTCTCATTGTTGATGAGGTATTCTCAAATATTGATGAGGAGGAGGAGTAGGAAAGAAGTAATACCATTTTCACTTCAAGAGAAGAACCATCACCACATGGGGATGGGCATGAAGCTATTTCTTCAAGTGGAGGAGCTTTTTCATATTTTCAAAAGGTTCCCAAGGAGCATCATGTGACAGTAGTGATGGGCAGAAACACCTTGATAAAAGGAGGAGAAGAAAGGGTGGATCAGCACCAAAGGATTGGGAGAATGCACCCTTATTTATTTCAATGGGTTTATAGATAGAAGAAGGAGACTAATTTATGTAGTGAAGGGAGGGACAAATCAGTCCACTCACCCATACAGTATACTTCAGATTTTGATGTCTCTTTACATGGAGGCATTCCACTAGGGAGACCCCCTGATTAGAAGATGAATTTAGAGTTCTCTCAACATGGTACAACATTGATATATTTGGCTAGGGGAGAAGCCTTTGGAGGAGCTAGCACAAAACATAGAACCTTTGATGGATTCAAAGGAGACGTGAGCAATTTTCTGATATGGACATTGCCATCTCCCACTCAGCTATTTGCGCTGAAAGATGATGATTCATAAATATATGATGACATGAGCATGGTGTAAAAGGGATACTCCATAACCTTGGGGAACCAAATGATACTCCCTCACATGAGGAATATTTCTTAATATGACAAGAGGTTATTGACACTCTTGTATGCATTGGCCAAACTATGGAAGTTTTGGATGGGAAATGCCTTCCAAGAAGAGGTTGACATCCATGTACTTAAATCTTGTCCTAGGCAAGATCAACTGCAAGGGAGGCAGAAAAAGTGGGGTAAAAATCCTCCAACATGTGGCTTTTGCATTGAGAATGTCAAAGAAGAGAGTTATGATGTGACAGGTGCTTCATTTCAGATTTCTACAACGTTTTAATTGTTGGGAAGCCTAGATCCATATTGGGAGTCCCAACTATTGGTGGAATATTCCAAGAACCTCTTCACATGTAAGGTTCTTTATGGGCAAGTGATAGATGGGAGGTATAGAGTGGTTGATGGGGTCATTTATTTCCATGATTAGATCTACTTGACTAGAGACTCAAAGAAAAAGGATAAACTACTACATGCATCCTATGAGATCTTACTTTCCAATCCCACTGGTTTATTTAGAACATACCATATTATCTTGGAGGGATTCATCTGGGAAGAATTCACAGAGGAGATGGACTATCATATGAGGAAATGCATAGATTGTTTGTAGGGTGAGGAGAAACATAGCTCTTGGGAAGAGTTGTCATCACCACCTCCTTACTCATTGGGTGTGAGAGGGAGCTCATCCATGAGCTACCTCACTAGTTTGAACCAAGTGTGTGGTAAGAATTGTATTTATGAGCATCATGATATATCTACTATATACTTGCATTTTCTTAACACTCATATGCAGGGCATTGCTCCAAGAGGGGGCACCCTTTCTTATTGGCCTCATGGGCTACTTGGGGCCATGAGCAATGATGATGTTGACCATTCCCTAAAATATTTTTGGGAGATGATGTATTCTTCATGGTGTGCTTCATTAACACCAACCATCATACCCCTTCTCCAAGCATGCAAGAGGAATGGAGCAGCAAACAAGTGGTGGGAGGAACACTTGTTATATCATATTTTATGGAAGTTAGGAGAAAACGTGTGCTAGTTGCACATGAGGGACCATTGTCCTTCTCTTTTACTACACATGGCAGCTAGTATGACTTTGATTGTGATTCCATATGTTGATGATGTTATTATCTTTGTTGGGAACATGATTGGAGGGAAGGCACATTGGTTGGATTTGTCCACGGGGAAAGAAATTTCCCACACCCTTTATGCTTCATGCTTCAAGAGGAGTATGAAAGATGATATGGAAACTACGATAGATCACTTGTTTCTTTATGAGGTGGGCCATATGATTGTTTGGAGCACTTGGGATAAGCCTCTCATGAACATTTGGGAGGATCTTTTCTATGAATTACCATGCTGGGAGGTGATTCATTTCATTTGGATGATAGCATGGGGATGGGAGTTCCTCTTTGGGAATGATACCCCTTATGCTTGTCATTACTCCTACCTTGAAGAGGCCATTGGAAAATAAGAAGGTTTCCATATAGGCCTTCCATTTTCTCGTGATGGGAGCCATTTAGTTTATCCACCAATGGCCAACTCACACATTTGGGAGGAACCATTGCGAGATAGAATTATTGTAGAATATCTGAAGCAATGGTGGGGACTATTGATGAGGAGGCCTCAAAAGGAGGAGGGGAGGATTTTTCTCCACCTTTACAGTTGCTTGAGGAAAAGCAACATTTTGGAGGGGAGGAATGTAATATTCCTAAAATTTAGCTTTTAGCTAAATGAAATATTATAGATTATTTTGTCACTAGGTAGGTGAATAAATGGGTAGGGAGGCTGATAAATCTCCTTAGCAGCAATAAAAACACTTCAAGTGTGAAAGGATACCTTCTAGGCAGCTAAATAAAGCACCTTTGAGTATGAACAGAGGTTGGATCATGTTGAATAGGTCAGCTTTGACCAAATCAACAACGTTGTTATGGAGGAGTGGACATTAAATGAGGAATAACACAATTTTGTAGGGAGATTGATTGCATGGAGGTAGTGACCTAATTGAGTGGGGCCAAGGGTAAGAAAGCTCATAAATTATTTAAGGAAGAGGATGGTAGCCATATTGGTTATGTTTTGCCTTATTATCTTGTATATGGTCTGTTTATACTTTTGGCATTCTTCAGCTATTTAGTTGAGTTTGAAGTGTTTTTTAGCATAGGGTGTTCCCGAGCGGGAATCCCATCTCTTTCCTTGAGAGGCCTCTTGGAGGAGAATTTCACTTCATCTCCACACTCAAGCTTAAGGCCAAGATACAACTTTCTTCATCAATGCAATTTCTGCAGAATATTGTGTTGTGTTGATAGGTGCAGTAGTGGAGGATCATTTTGGGTGTCTTCAGAGTTAGTTTTGCAGTGGAGGAAGGTTTCCATCCATTGGAAGGTCTGTAAAGAAAACCCTTGAGATTTATTGACACATTTAGTAGCAGGCTAAGGAGTATGTATCCCCTACAGCGCAGTTTCAGTCCAGATCTGCATTATTTTAGGGAGGAGTTGCACGAGTAATTGCAGTGGTTTTTTTGGGAGGTTTTCTCTTCAGTGGAGGAGCCATTATTTCATCTGGAGGATCTATTGGAAAATATCTGTAGTTTTCCACATCAGCTTCAGCCATATCTTCTCATTTCTTTTGTTGCATCATACCTTCAGCCCTAGGGCTGCAGCTTACATTGGCACATTGTGTGCATTTTCTGGAAACCCTCTTGGGTTGTCTTGGAAAGCTGATCTAGTGCCTAGATCTATATGTCTAGACTCTATTGGGGCCTATATCAGTATTTTTACATCATTGTATCATCTCCAACTGTAGTTATGCTTAATATGTCTACGCGGTAGCTTCTCTCCGACATTTTTTTTATTGTAACAGCGGCTCATATTTGGGAGTGATTGCTTATGGGAGGCTTGTTTCCTCACTGTATATGATTTATGCCTCGATATTTTGTGTTGATTTTCAGCTCTAACACATAATGTTATGACTCCATATTGGTCTCATGGTTTCATGTGTTAAATATTTACTGTTGCTTTCATTTTATGAGATATATTGTTGCTTTCCCCATTTGGGAATATTACACCCTCCTTACCTGGACTTAAAGTTGTATATCAAGGTGGGGAAAAAATGCCAGAGCAACTATGTTTCATCAACCAGAGAAGGCCTCAAGGCCCTCGGCCATATCAACAAGGTATGCAAGGTGCACCTTACTCTTAATATTACAAGAATCATAGTGAACCCATGCAACCTTGGTATACCGCCACTCCTCCATCCTGGTATACACCTCCTACTTGGCCTTCCAACCCTTCATATAATCCTCAGCTAGTAAACCAAGAATTCCAGCAGTATGCTCCATAACAACCTCAGTGGAAAAATCGATCCCAAGGGTGGAGACCTCAACAAAATCAACTACCTGCTCTAATTCCTCCACCCCAACATCAACCTCAGCTTACTCATTCTACTCCACCTACACTACCTATACCTGCACAACCCAATCTGAACCTGAACAATAGACAGGCACAACAGGCTCCCAATGGAGAAACATCCCATTCAAATTATGTTGTGGAGATACAGGAGGTTATACTCATGTCGGGGAGAGTACTCCCAGACAACCATCCCTTGTCTCCACCTGTAGAGGTTGAGACAGAAGGAAGAAGATAACACTCAAATCCAACAACCTCCTTTTCCCGAGCACTTGATCCACGCTAGTCAACACACCCTAGAGGAGATTAAACTTCTGGGAGAATTGGAAAAATTTTGTGTAAAGATACCACTTCTCCATGCCATTAAGGATGTCCCTATCTGCAATAGGCTCATAGAATAAAAATGCTTCAAGAAGCCTGGGAGAAGGAAGAGATATACCCCCACCATCAATGTGGTAGGACAAATGTCTGACCTGATGCTGGGGAAGGTGATATTTCCAAAATACCTGGACCCTGGTAGTCCAGTTGTTGATGTGCATGTAGGCGGTTTCATAGTTCCCAACACTCTAATTGATCTAGGGGCTTCCATCAATATCATGACCAAGGAAACAATGTTGAAACTTAATATCCAAGGGACTTTGAGGAAAACTAAAACAGTTCTGCAACTTGCAGATCGGTCCACATTAACTCTGGAAGGAATTTTCAAGGATGTTATGGTTACCATTGACTCTTGGGATTATCCTACAGATTTCCTAGTCCTGCAACAAAAAACCAAGTTTAATGGTTATCCTCTCGTCTTAGGGAGACCATGGTTAGCCACTGCAGATGCTTATATTAGTTTTCGGGCCGGAAACATGACTATAAAAAATGGGCCTTTGTCTAAACAACTAGTATTATATCCTTCAGCCCAGCCTTCCATTGATAATGATCTCCCTATATGGTTGGAGGATGGAGAAGATGAGTTCTAACACTGCCCCTATGTGTACCATAGATGTTATTCTTAGAGGGGGGCAACTTGATGAATATGAAATCATCGACCATGCCGTTAAAAACTAGTCCTCCACTAACACTCCTCTCGAAACCTTAGTCAAAGAGTCTAAAAGCCAACCTTGGATGGAAGTGCACTCAGTTGAGAGAACCTATGAAACCACCAAGGCTATTGAGTTTGGCTCATTCAGATCTCTGAGAATCAACCCAAACCTATCGAATGAAGAAGAGAAGAAAATATGCTAGCTTTTGGAAGAAAATATTGAGAATTTTCTTGGGACTACAAGGACATGAAAGGGGTGCATCCATCAGTATGCAGTCATCACATTTACATCAAATAAGGATTCAAGCCTATGAGACAACCCAAAGAAGGATGAACTCGGATCTGAAGGACATAGTCAAAGAATAGATGCATAAACTATTGGATGTAGGGTTCATATATCCAATATCCGACAGTGAGTGGATATCTCTGCTTGTCTTAGTCCCATATATGAATGGGAAGTGGAGAATTTGTGTTGACTATCGAGAACTTAACAAAGCCACCAAGAAAGACCATTTTCCTTTGCTCTTTATAGACCAAGTCCTGGATGGCCTTGCAGGGAAGAAGTTCTTTTCATTCTTAGACGGGTTTAGTGGGTATAATCAGATTCAAAGCAACCCTAAAGACCAGGATAAGACTACTTTCACCTGTCCTTGGGGTACCTTTGATTATAGATTCCTACCCTTTGGGTTATGCAATGCCCCAAAAATCTTCCAAAGGGTTGTCCTAAGCATCTTTTCTGAGTTATTCCATGACTCTATCGAAATCTACATGAATGATTTCACACCATATGGGGATGACTTCTAGGAAGCTCTCTTTAATTTGGTTAAAGTACTAAGAAGTTGCATTGAGATGTATCTCTGCTTGAGCCCATAAAAGTGTGAATTCCTAAAGAAAGTAAGGGTTGTGTTAGGACACTCCATATCCCAAGCAGGAATACAGGTAGACCCGAACAAAATCACTATCATCAAAAGGGTACTTTCTCCTCAAAAGAAGAAAGATGTCAGGAGTTTCTTAGGCTTAGCTGGTTACTATATAAGGTTCATCAAATATTTCAGCAAGATGGCTTCGCCATTATTTGGGTTATTGGCCAAAGATTCTGAGTTTATTTGGTTCGGTTCTTGTCAATAATTTTTCGAGCTCATTAAGAAACAGTTGGCTACTACCCCCATCCTCCAAGGTCAAAATTGGACTCCCCCTTTCCACATCCACACTGATGCATTCGACAAAGTTGTAGGGGCATCATTAGGACAATTAGAGGAAAAAAATACCTTATTCCATTTATAGCTGAATTATACTGTTATGGAGAAGGAGGTGTTAGACATTGTCCATGCATTGAACAAATTCAGGCATTATGTCACTGGATATCAGACCTTTGTCCACACTGACCATGCAACCATCAAGTATTTAATGAAAAAACCAGATTTAAATGCTAGGATAATTATATGGTTGTTACTTTTGTAGCAATTTGATTTGACTATTGTTGATAAACTTGGAAAGGAGAATGTTGTTACAGATTTTTTGTCTAGGTTAGTTCTCCCTATAGGTGAAGAAGGAATGGTGGATGACTAGCTGGCAGATGAACACTGTTTTTCCATATCGACACTCTCACCATGGTTTGCTGATATAGCAAACCACTTGGTTGTTGGAAAACTCCCTCCAAATCTTTCATTCAGAGAGAGGAGCAGAATCATTAGAAAAAATGCCCCTTTCACATGGATTGGGGGGGAATATTTTCAAGATAGGCCTTGATCAAATCCTAAGGAGAGGTGTGAGGTAGAAATATTTTTTTGATATCCTCTCTGAATGTCATGACAGCCCATGTGGAGGCCACTTTGCTGGAAAGAGAACTACTTACAAAGTTTTGCAGGCATGATATTATTGGCCTACCCTTCACCAAGATTCCAGAACATACACTATCAGGTGTGACCAGTGCCAAAGGATGGGGAAACCCACACAAAGGGATGAAATGCCTTTACACCCTGAGGTGGATCTTGAGCCATTTGATAAGTGGGGCATGGGTTTTGTTGGACCTATCCATACATGATCCATAAAAAAGAAGTATATCATATTCTGCACTGATTACCTGACAAAGTGGGCTGAAGCAAAAGAAGTAAAGGTAGAAACCGAGAAGAAAATAGCAGAATTTGTCAGGTATAATGTGTTTTAGAAATTTGGATACCCCAGAGAAATAGCCACTGATAAGGGAACACAATTCACCACTCACTTCATTGAGAATTTTTTGAGGAAGCACAAAATTTAAGCATAGAAATTCTACTGCCTATCACCTTGAGGCGAATGGCCAAGTAGAAGTAACTAACAGAGCTTTAGAGAGAATCCTCACCAAGGTTGTGAGCAGCAACATAAAATATTGGGCAGATAGATTGGTAGAATCTACTTGGGCCTACAACACTACTTGGAAGACAACAACAGGATTCACTCCTTATGAACTAGTCTATGATAAGAATGCTCTACTTTCAGTTGAGTTTGAATTCAATACTTTAAGAATGGCAACTGAATTAAATCTAGATCTTTCAAATGCTCAAAAAGAGAGGTTGATGCAACTAAATGGATTGGATGATTTTAGAATGCAAGCACTTCTTCACATGGAGGTAGTTCAGTTGCAAAGGAAGGTATGGCATGACAAGAACATCAGAGAAAAGACCTTCCAAGAAGGATATTGGGTGTTTTTGTATCATTCAAATTTTAAATATTTTAAATGTGGAAGGAATCCCCTTGCTTATCAATGGCCACAGAATTAAAATTTACAAGAATCCTTTGACAAAGGAAAAGTTCATAAATTAAATAAGAAGAGAGGTGTATGTGATGGGAAACTCCATATTTTCCCACACCCCCTCAAAAATAATAATAATAATAATAATAATAATAATAAGCTTGTGGGTTGAAAACCTCGATGGAGGTAGCTCACTTACTCAAAAAAATAAAAAATAAAAAGAGAATAAAGATACATGGGTGAAAAACTCTCTTAGGAGCCTAAGGAAAGTTTGTGGGTTGAAAACCTCCATGGAGGCAACCCACCTTCTTTCTTTCAAAAAAAAAAAGGAGAAATAAAAAGAACAAAAAAAAATACATCTAAATCTCTGTGTTTTTTGTGTTTGTTGTTTTGCAGGTTGTTAATGGTTTCCAGAAACACAAGGAAAAATTCATCTTCTTTTACCTTCTTCTATTTTACCATCCATCCCATCATTCACTGCGTTCATCTTAATAACTTCCTCCATCACCTCCATACACCACATTCCTCCATTCCTTAGCAAAATGTAGCAAGAGAAGCAACACACAGACTGCTACAAACATCAAGAAGTTCCTTCAAAAACAAATTTGTTCATGGACTACTAAGAAGAACAACAAGGAAATCTGCATAACAGACTACAGGAGAATGAAAATTCCACCCATGGCACCTCAAGCACCCCAGGCGACATCCACAACAGAGAGAAACAACAAGAAAATATTAGCAGCTCACTTTGGAAGTTGCTCATTCAGCAAGCTACTCATTCAGAGTACAATAATACGGTGAAGAATGAAACATCTAAAAGGCTTGTCTCCAACCTCCAGTTCCTACAAACGCCTTGACCACAACAGGTAAACTCAAGTATAGCTTCTCACCCCTTTCTACGCATCGATAATAGCCAGAAATAACTAATATGCAGACCTAGAGTTTAAGGGGCAGAAAGGTGGCTAGTTAATTCAACCAACAGCATGAGGTATGACTGGAATAAAACTGGAAGTACACGCCACCTGGGCATGCAAAAGAAAATAATTTAAATCAATGGAGTAGAGGAGAACGAGGGGAGGATACTCGCAGTCCATCATGAACTAACAAGAGAAGGAAACAACTATCTACAACAGAACTGGAGCTGAGCCGAGTTACAGAAGGAATCCAAAGCTACTCGTGATATCTAATAAAAGGAGATGTCATCTCATCCAAATTGGTAAATTGAAAATTTTTAAAGGGAGAGAGACTGACGGAAGCACGCAGTGCTTAAAGAAGAAGTGGAAGAACTAGCAGAAACAAGAAGAAGAGGAAGAACCAGCAAAAATAAGAAGAAGAAGAGAGACAAGGGGCCACAACAAAATAGAATATATGGCCACAAAAGTCATAGAGATAGTAGAGAGTGGGCGAGAAACAGACTCACAACACAGAATCACATCCCCTCAATACAAAAATATGGTTGCCACCATAGCTCCTCTGAGCGCAAAGAGAAAAAGGTATACCTCTAGGTATTCCAAAGCTGACAAGAATCAGAGAGAGCTAGAAACTTCTCCCACAAGCCCGATTATCATTGAAGAATCACCAAAGGGGGAGGAAAGAATCGAAGAGATAATTTTGAAGGAGCAGATGCAGAAGGCACATGCAGAGAATGTAGCATTAAAGTAGCAATTGCAGCAAAAAGAGGAGCAAGTAGCCACTGTGGCAAACTTATGCATAGAAGCCCTTCATCACAGATTCCCCTCTGGCTCATATGCTATGTACCTCAAAGAACAATGGCTTCTATTTCAAATCAAAACTCTAGCCTCCCATGGATCACTATCTTTCCAAGATTGTAGGCAATTCATGAATTTCTACAAGAAAGCTAACCTGGTTGATCAGGAAAAGATGGCATAGTTTTATGTGCATAACTTTGTGTTGAAAAATCTAGATATTTGGGACCCCAATCCTACAATGGGGGATATGTAGTTAATGGCTCTAGCATCTTGGATGGTGAATGAAGACACTAGAGAAAAACAGATATGGATGGTCATGGGAAGAAGAAATAAAGAACCCTTATATATCAAACCAGAATTGTTCAGCCTAAGAAGAGTCATCCTTAACCATTTAGAGAATGAAAAGGACCCTGCACTGGTTGAAAGATAGCTTCAGACTCAAAACCAGGTGATAGGCCACTTTGATGATGTTTCTAGGAAGATAGAGGAGGAGTGCATTATGGCCAGCCAGAGGAGAGGGAACAACCTCCCTTATAGCCTCAAGAACAAGGAGTACCATACTCCAGAAAGGCTGAGGGGTGCATTGGAAATGGAACCATTA
>CM076581.1:917068168-917119251 GCA_034641835.2 Pinus albicaulis
ATGTCTAACACAGTCATGAGAGATATTATCCATCCGAAGATGTCCTCCATCTACTATCTGCTCCTGAGATAAGGGAAGAACCTCCTCAAATTGATGAAGAATCTTGCACTCCATGATGTGTGGGAGTGCATCTCTACTGAAATCTCTCCGGGAGATCTCCTCCTCATGCATGTCTTTCCAAAAGCAAAGAGGCCTTGGATCTGCTGCAAGTAGAAGTCCCTCTTTGAGCTGTGGCATGCTCATTGAGAGAGTGTCATCTAGAGAGGAGAAATAGTTTCTTATCTCCAAATGTCTACTTCTCACTGCTTCCTTCATGGCTTCCTGAATGAAGCTGCTCTTTGAATGCTCACATGAGGAATGATTCCTCCTTTCCCCATCATTGCTCAACGCAGTGCTATTCTGCTACTCTAGATCAACTGCATGAAATGATATAGACCCATCCAAAGTGTTTGCTGAAATGACAAGAGATGGATTTTTAGTCATACCTTGGTGAAATTTGGAAGCTCCTTGCAAGGCTGCAAGAGTTTCCTCATAATTTTTGGCCTCCCAAACTGTTGAAGATGAAGGTTGCTCCTCCATGATCTCAACAACGCTGGTATATGCCTCATTAGCTGGTGGTGAGGGCTTCTCCCTCTTCTGGCCAAATCTTTTGATCAATCTCTGAGAAAACTCAACAAGAGTAGAAACCCTTGTATGGCTCCAATGTCTAAACCACCAAGTCCTTGCTTCACCTTCTAGGTGCAACGCTGCAACTTCTACAGCCTCTCTGTCTACTACAGGATGTAGCAGGAAGAAAGCCTCTAGCTTCTTCACCCAAACCTCTGCTGCACATGTGAGTGATCCATCAAATGTTGACAATAGAAATCTATTGCCTCTCATCATCCCGAAGTTGTGGGGTCTTCTTTCTTCTTTCTGCTGAATAAATTGTGGCAAAGCTAGAGTTCTAGGGTTTTCTCGGTATTCAGTAAGATACTCACTTAGAATTTCGAATTCCAAGTGTTCTTCATGCTTCTGGTCTTCTTCTTGGTGAGAGTAGGAAGTGCATGGTCCTTCCTCTTCCCTTTCTTCAATCTTCTTGACCTCCTTGGAGAGGTCTCCTCTGGATCTAAAAATAGATGAGAGTAAACTCATCTTTTTCATCATCTTGATCTTCTTTGGCTGAGACTCACAGGCTGAGCCAGAGATCATGCTTTGATATCGAACTCACAGGCTGTGCCAAGTTTGATGCTGTGATACCACTGTAATGTTCCCAAATCAGGAAAATGCTACAACAATGAGAATATCTCAAGATATTCTAAAGTTGGAGCTCCAGCAATAAGCAAACACAATAATGGTGCAGCAACAACACTCAACTCAAAGAAATGTGAGAGAAATCCATAGCCTTCTCATTAAATAATAGTAGCAATAATAGAATACAAGATCTTAAGGAAAATGATACTCAAGAAAAATAATGCTCAGCCTCAAGAAACAAGTACATGAGTTATAACAAAACCACTGCTACATATGCATGCTCAAGCTATGATAGCGCAGTCCATGAAGGGAAACTGTTGCATAATAGTGTCAATACACAAATATGTCAATATGTGGCTCAAATACAATAGGGGGAGCAAGATCTCAACCCCTGGAAACAATAATGCACAATCCCTAGAAGGATTGGCTGCAAAACATACAAAATGGCAATTCTACAGAAATGCCGGAGTTGCTGGGTAGCTGCAGCAACTCAGAAATAGAATTGGATGGAGATGGCTGTAGATGATGCCCAAACTGAATGTGCCTCCTCCAATGGATCTTTAGGATGAAAGGCTGATCCCTTCACCAAAGATCTCACCCTCCAACAATCTGCAAGAGCCCCACTGCAAATGATTCTCTCCAAATAACGCAGTTACTGGATGGAACTGCGCTGTAGGGCTAGCAAATGAGTTGGCCTTGATGCCAAAGTCTGCAATATGCTTTGGAATGCCTCCAATCTGATATCTCAAAGGAAAGAGGGACTCCTCTGAAAATAGCTGATGAAGGTGGTGTAGTGAACCCTCACTGCAACACCCAGCAACACAACATTACTTTGTTGTAGAAATAACATTGTCTTGATGGAGGATGCTTGGCCTCAATCCTGGATGTGAGGAAAATCAGAGCAATCCCTCAAGAGGCCTCTCATGAAGGAGTAGGAATCCTAAACAGGAAATTCCCCCGGCAATTCTTGCTAAGCAACAAAGAATGCACAATTGTTTGAATGGAAAATTGAGATGAATAATACAAGCATGTGAAACCATAGTTGCCTTGCCCTCCTTTTAAACAAGTGAAAGCTCTCTCTCCATGGCCCCCATCCATTAGGGTTTCCTCCACCAAATATCCTCTTCCTCATTCACACTGCGTTGTCTTCCAAAGTGAGCCACTCCTCCTATGGCAGCGCTGTTGACTTGGTCAAACCTAACTTTGTCTTCATGCATTTGCCCCTTTTCACACTTGAGGGTGCAAAATCAAGTTCTTATGTCTATCCCTTTCCACATGTGAGGGATTTTATTCATGTTTTCAATAAACATGGGCCTCCTTACCCATTTATTTAGCTGCTAGGCGATAAAAGCAAAACTTTAATGTTCCATTTAGCTAAGAGCTAAAATGGGAACATTACAAAATGTGTGCTTCTAATTTCATTTATTACTTTAGTTGAAGATAACATTTCATCAAAAAATCATGTACAATGAGAACATCGTAGATACAAAATTTATTCTATGGTACTGATGTTTTATTTGCTTTGGTTATATAGGTCATCTGGCTAGATAGTGGCCACTATTGCTCAACCGAAGAAAACTTGTTCGAGTTTCTTGCTTTTATGGAGAAAAATGACATTAACAATATTGCTTATGTTGAGGTATATATTGTATAAATTATTTATAGTCTACTTTAGTTTATATTTTAGCGTTCATCGACTTTCATGTCTTATGCTCTGCATTGTATCTTTTTTTTCTTTTCAGGAAGTGAACTTAGTATTGATGGTAAGAAGCAAGAATTGAAGAAAGAGGAGAACAAGAACACTAGAGTGACAAAATGCAAATGAGAGAGAGAGAAGAGAACTGGTCTAGTGGTACATGTAAAGCCAATATTCCGCATAAGACACACACATAGATAATGATGGTCAAGTCTTCAGAGTTGGTGAATTGACGTGCAATGCCTTGGTAACACAATGATAATGTTTTGAAGCGATGAAACAATATTTCATGTATAAATTTTACTCCAACCAATATTAAGTTGGAAACTCACATTGTAATACTTGAAATTTTATATAATATAATTTATGTGGTTTGAATTATTTATAGTTGCACTTGATATTACTTAGTATTCTAATTAAGATATGTAACTTTTTGTTTTCATATTAGATGAAGACGTACATTGTATGAGTTTTTTAATTTAGTTGTAAAGTCATACTAATTAATTTATGTTGATTAATAATGAACACATAAAATCAATCTAAAACTACTAAATCAGTAGTTTATGTTTATTAATGATGAACCCAAATAAAATGAATATACGACTAAATTAGTTGCTTATGACGGTTGTTAATGAAAGTAAATGAAATGAATATAAACTACTAAAGTAGTCATTTATATAATGAATGTGAAACTACCAAAACAAGATAAATGACTATTGCAAATGATAAATTTGTGATTACAAATAACGACTAAATTTTTCATATATATGACTGTTAGTAGCTAATTTACAGTATCTTATAACATGACTAGAATTTAGTCATTCTTCTTTGGTCATTAATTGGTTTCAAACGATGACTAAAATTTGCATATATATGACTATTAGTGGCTAATTTACAGCGTCTTATAACACGACCAACATTTTGGTCATATTTATTTGGTCATTAATTGGTTTCAAACAATTATTAAAATTTGCATATATATGACTATTAGTAGCTAATTTACAGTATCTTATAACATGACCAACATTTTGGTCATTAATTGTGATGATTAATGACTAAATCAATGATTAAATCAATGATCAAATCAATGACTAAATTAATTACCAAATCAATAACTAAATCAATGACCAAATTAATGACCAAATACACTACTAGACAACAAAATTGAGACAACCAATAAATGACTAAGCTAAAAATACAAGAGGGCCATGCATGCCAAAAATATCCAATGGTTGGGACTAAATCTTAGCCCACCTTTGTTGTTGGGGCTGACTGATGAAGAGGACACAGATGCACAAGATAGGGAATGGGAGAGTGCATAAAATAATAATGGTTTTATCCCCTTGGGGAAACTCCCACACTTATTCCTCATGAAATCAGGGGGGTCGTCAAAGCCTTAAAGGAAATGGAGGAGGAGGATTAGTTGCTTAGAGGATGAGAAACCATTCAGTAGGGGGGGTGATGATGAGCTCCATGATTAGACATTTTTGGAGGGGTTAATAGTCACCTTTTTTCCTTATTAGATCTCTTTTTCTTTCATTTTTATTATTATTTGGTTTTATAATAATAGTATAGGTGGTGATTTAGGCTAACATACTCTGAGTTCCTAATATAAGGTTCAGTGCAGAAAATCATGAATTATTAATCATTTCTATAAGGATTTTATCATAAAGACTCGGAGGAGACAAAAAAGAAGAATTACAGGAGGATTGTCCACCCTCAAAGGCAGCTGAAGGATCCCAAATATTCTCTCTAGAAATTTGATTCCAAAAGCAGCCAAAGGATTCCCAAGGATTCTCTCCAGCAATTTGAATTCCAAAGGCAGCCAAGCAACTCAAAGAAGAGTGCACCCATCCTTGTTCACTGAGAGTCAAGTGGACTCAATCACCATTTTCTAGGTAGTTGTTGGTAACTTCCCTATAGAATAAATAGAGCAGAGCTAGAGCTAGGAAGATTTAGTCTCTTCTAGACTCGATTCCATTCATAACTATTGTTGTGAGCTATTGAGATTTTTTTTTTATTCACTGATCAAACTTTCAAAGATGTATTCAATTATTCTTTTATGAAATGAGCAGACTGATTTCATTCGACTGATTTAAGTTTCAGGAGGGTTAGGCTTGTAGGCTAGGGCCCAATCCATGTGTCTCAAATTCTTTGTTGTTACTATCTTTTCCTTTCTGTCATTTAGCATTAGGGGAATTTTGAGGTCTAAAATGGGCCTCATAAGGAAATAATAAAATAATAGCTAAACCAAAAAAATAATATTTATGAAATTGCAATTCACTTTTTGCATCACAATCCATGTAACCATAGTTAAATTCAATTCAAAATTTGTACCAAAATAGAATTAATAAAAAAATTGTATTGATGTGACTATAAATAAGAATGAGTTTTTCAAGTAAAAGACATTACCATTGAACAACTAATGCATTTGTCCTTTGTACTTAAATAACTTAAAATAAAATATAAACATAAATTTATAAATTCTTAATTATATTATATGCTGTTAATTAAAATATATATTATTTTAATTTTATAACAACATGTAATTAATATACTATATAAATATAATATAATATAATAAATGTAGAGGGATATGCATTGTTTCTTTCAAGAAATATGAAATGACAATAATATATTTTTATTCAAAAAGTGTGAAATGACATTTATTATGAGTACTTTACTTTAACTTTAAAAGTACTTAGAGCACTACCATGGTTAACCATGGGTTTTTATCCACCATTGAGAATGTGACAAGTAAGTACCTTTAACTCAAGTAATGCCAACTCAACCATTAGGGATGATGTTATCCCCTAAAATGTGATTGGTTCTCATAAAGTGAATTTTGATTGTACATTTTTTTTAGGAGGCCCATTTTAGACCTCAAAATTCCCCTAATGCTAGTTTTGCTTCTGCCATTTAAGTTGGATTTGCTTCTAATAAGTTTCATTACTGTTTATTTTTTGTGATGTTGTAGTTTTAATTGCTCATGCATAGTAAAATAGAGGAAAAACCCCAAAAATTGTGGTTGAGTCTCCCCCCTCTCATCTCTTTCAATAGATTTTGAGTAGGGCAGACCTTCCCACACGCAAAAATTTCTTTCTGTTTGAGTTTTAGGAAGAATTTGTGTTACCAAGTCCAAACCTTTCTTTCCCTATTTTATCAAGCATTTATGTTTGTTTCCCGTGCATGAATCCACAAGTGTGTTTCATTTCTGAGCATTGCTCTTATGCCTCCATTCCCCTCCTTCTCTTCTCATATTAATGTTGTACTTACCTTTTCTTTTCCTAACGCACTTAAGCCCTTCAAAGCCTTATTTCTTTGTTTTTTCTCCGTTCACGGCCGCCTTACCCTTTTTATGCAAAACACGTGAAAAACCATTCAAGACCACCGAAAATACAACCTCCGCTTTTTCTCCTCGAGTCTCTTGACACTGTATGTCGCACTTCGTAAATCAAAAAATTTAGCTTTTACCTTTAACACTTACCACTCATTCCTTGCGATTGCGATATTGTGAAATTGCAAATCACACTTCGCACTGTTTACCTTTTACCTTTAACACTTACCGCTGGTTCTTGCGATTGCGAAATCGTGCCCCGCTGTCAGCCCCACTGCCACGTCGTCATCACAAACCACACTTTGCATCCTTTATCTTTTACCCTTAACACTTACTGCTTAATCTTGTGATTGCGATATTGCAAAATCGCAAATCGCACCATTTACCTTTTCGCATAACACTTACCGCTTATTTCGTTGATGCGATAACTCTGCCACATCACCCGTCGCACTTCGCACTGTGCTAAAATTACCACATAGAAACTCGCAACCCGCAAACTTTACCATATCGCAAATCGCACTTGGCACGTTTTAGTTCATTCCTATTGATCTTTACCACTATCCCTTTAAACTTGCGAAGTTGTGATTGCAACATTGCACATCACAAATTTTGTCCTCCATCGCACTTCACCATCGCACTTTTGAAGTATTTCCACTCCAAATTCATTTATCGTGCTATAATAAAGTTTTATAAGGGTTTAACCCCCTCTTTCCGCTTCAAAATCTCATTTCATGTGTTAAACCCCCCATTAGCCTCTTTTAGCCCTTTTCTTCCCTCCAAGTTGCAAATTAACTCTTTTTAATTAGAATTAAGTCATGGATAGCCTAGTTGCATGGATAGAAGCATGGTAGATAGATCATAGGATAAGTATAGTGGATTTAGTCGTTTTTCCAAGTTAAGTGTGGTTTAGGATCAATTTCCTTTCTGCTATTTGTTTTCTGCAAATTAAATTAGTTTCCTTCTTATCATTTCTTTTCAACAATTTAATTTAGTTTCTTACAGTCTTTTCCTTCCTGCACATTAAGTTAGTTCCATTTTTGTCATTTCCTTTCTACAATTTAGTTTAGTTTCATTGAAGTGTGATAGAATTCATTGAGAACCCTTATAAGTAGCACCTTTTCATAAAGCAGAAGAGAATGACATGAACAAAATTCATTTGCTGTGTATATAGCACTATCACCTCAAAGTTTATATGAACCCTGAGTCGATAAAGTAAAGTAGGGAAGCCCCTAGGAGTTGCAACACTCTTGGTGCAATACCAGGGCTCACCAACAGGAACATGAGATATATCCCAAATATATGTACATATAAAGACATGAGACATATCCCAAACAAAATAAAATACATGGACATAAGATACATCATGAGATGTCCAAACTCTCTCATCAACAACCAGTGTAGCCATGCCTCCTGCTGTTGCATGTCATCAGTGATATGTATGGCATGAATCCTGAAAATGTGAGATGTTGGGTAAAATCCATACTCACACAAAAGAAACCAGCGCAGTTGTGCTTCTTGTTGCCTGGTATCATAGATCTACAGGAAGGTAGGCAACCTCCTACTCCTCATCCAGATCCATTCATCCCAATATGGATGATGAATCATGCCAAGCTCAATCTGGGTATCCTCCCAATGTAGAATACCAACATCATCCATATCAATAGCTTTGTACTCCATAAAATGTTCAAGTGCACCTCCTTTGAGTTCTCTCCATGAGATCCTCTCATCAATGGCCCATTGGAACCCATAAGGCTCCATACATGTTGTAGGTAGAGATTCCTCTTTGAGTTGTGAGATGCTCATCAAGGAAACTTCATCTTGATAATGGAAAGTGCTCTCCATTACAATATGTCTACCATCTATCATATGTCCCTCCAATGCTTCATGAGTGAAGCTACCTTTAGAATTATCCAAGAATAATGGTGCCCTCTTCTCATCACTGCTGCTAAGTGACAGTGTTATATATTTGCATGGTGATACGTGTGTTGTCTCATGGCTACATACAATGCTAAACTCATAGTCTGACATTGTACTAAATAGGACTGTGCTCCTCCAATCTTCTGTAACTCCACACTTCAACATGAAGTGTTGGGTGTAGCTCAACCATGACAAATTGGGATAACAATACATCTTCTCCTTGATCAAATAAAGGGTCCTCTGTGTAGTGATAATTTTCTGCTCCAAATCAGCAAGATTCTCTAATCCTTGGTTATGCACTTTCCGTGATGGCATGGTCTCACAAATCCCAATATGGGGTACTGAAAAAATATTAGATGAAACTAGGTGAAAACCTTGGATAAGCTGAATCTCGGTAACATCTTGCACATCTACAAGAGTTTCCCCAACCGGTGCAATGGTCTCTCTAATTACTAGTAATAATGATGGTTGTAACTCTTCAACTGTACCAACGTTGGTATTTGCCTCCTCATGCATCTTAGGAATCAGGCATGGGGCTCCAAATGTCAAGAACTCAAGACCATCTTGCAAAGATGCAAGTGATCCTCCTCCTAATGTAAGTACATATGCAGCTGGTGGTGGTGGTAGAGGCTCCTCCTCTTGAGTGATAATGGGGACATCTTCCTTTGGCTCTTCATTTACTACCTCCTCAATGATGGGGGATGTCACTATGTGAGATGTCTCAGGTTTCTTTCTACCATACTTCTTCTTCAGTCTTATAATCAAATCTGCATAAGCAGACACTCTCATGTGTGGCAAATGATTGAACCACCAATATTTGGCTACACCCTCTAGGTGCAGTGCTGCAATCTCCACAACCTCTCTTTCTGCTACAGGATATTCTAGAAAGAATGTAGCTAACTCTTCCCTCCAAACCCCCAATGTGATTGTGAAGATACATCAAATGTAGGCAAGAAGAATCTATTCTTCTTTCTTCTATTACTACTTCAAGATCTCCTCTCCTCTTTGAGTTGCAAAAATTGTTGGAGAGTTATATTCTCCTTGAGAGCTATAGGTTGTGCTTTTTACTCAGACATATATTTCCTTAGGGTCTCATGCCCCAAGTCTCCTTCATATTCACACCATTCCCCTCTCTCATCAAAGAAAGTGGATCTAGTAGAATGATGTGAAGCTCTTTGCTTCTCCAGTTGCTTCTCATGCTGATAGGAAGTGTTGTGATCTTCCTCTTCAAGTCTACTTGGATCCTTCCTTTTCCTTTCTCTCTTTATTTGATTGATTTCTTTGGAGAGATCTTGCAGGGATCTAAAGAGAAGAGTGGAAAAATTGCAATCCTCCTTCATGATATATCTCTACTATCTGCTTTTTATTTTGATGCAAAAGATGAAGTGCCCACAAGCTGAGCCAAAGATCATGCTCTGATACCACTGTAATATACCAAAAGGGGAGAATAGAGTAATCTAAATACACCATACAAATAGACATAATAGCTAAGCCATTTTATTATATAGGAGGTGGATAGAAAGTACAACAGTGCTCAAAATATGAGACACTCAATCCAATGAGATGGCATAGAATGACCCTGAAATGATCCCACAAGAGGGACTACGTAACTGCTGGACTACTGGAAGGAATATTGTGTTGTCCTTGCTGCAAATGTTGAGACTACAACTGTCGGAAAAATATAAAATGTAGATCTAGGGAGTTCTGGAGCTCCGATGATGCTGAAAAATATAGATCTCGGCTCTATGATGGATACCCAAGATAACCCAGAAATGGATTTCCTGATCTAGAAATATAGGAAAATCTCCCTCTTAGGGCTTGCACATATAACTGTTGGGTATGCAGATCTGAAGCAAGATCTGACAAATAGATGGCTGCAATATGTCACACAATCATATCTATGCTTGAAGGGTTGATCCCTTCACTAGATCCTCAAGCTAGAAGCTCAAGATCTAGCTCCTCCAACCTTCTCTACTGAATGCAGCTACTGCTACACAACTGCTTGACAAAAACTGTATTGCCAAGGTGGGAGGCTCTCTAGCTTGCTGCTAAATGTGTCAAATCAGCTCAAAAATGGTGGAGACAGTGAATGCAAAGTGAGGAGATGGTCACTCACAGGATTTCCAGCTGAAATATTGGAAACTTCCTTCCTCCTTTAGATCTGCAAGACTAGACTGCGCAATCCTTGAGGGGACTTTTGCTGCATGGAGGTAAAATACAATGGCCTGAATGTTGCTCCTAAAAGGATGAACATGAAGCACAAGGTGAAAGGATGAATCCTCCATCAGTTTCCTAGCTGAAATGCTAGAAACAACCTCCACCTCTCAAACCCTGATGTAGGAATGTGTTATTCCTGTGGTTGAATGAGCATGTGAGAGTGGTACAAAGATGGCACCAATGCATGATGATGAATATATCTCAATAGAAACCTTTCCAGAGTAGGCACTCAAAGTCCCCCGTGGGTAAGGGTGGGATTCCCGCTCGAGAACACCCTGTGCTAAACAACACTATAGACTTAGCTAAATAGCATAAGTGTGCATAGAAATGTCAAATGACAAATCCATATCCAAACATATCAGAAATAATAATCTAAAGTCTGCCTTCTATTGCGCCTTCATCTTCATTATATAGATTGTGAGCCTTCCATAGCCCTGACCCACCTTATAAATGCGTTGTACATGTGGCCACTAGCCTCCATGAAGACTGTGTTGTCTCTCCATGATCTCCATCATGTCTGCATTTAATTCCCACTCTCTCCATCATGTGTGCATTATATGCACCACTTCCTTCACTATCTCATCATAAGTGCTTTATTATCTTACTTTGAATGCACTATGATCTCAGTTGACCTCCTCCAAGATCTCCATGATTTTACATTAATGATCCATGATCTCCACTCTTCCTTCATTTAAGAAGTTTCTCCACTACTCCATAATGTAGATCTAGATCTGAAATATCCACATACACACATCAAAAGTAGATTTTATTCATCTATGGGGTTTGTGGGTCCCTCCACCCTCTTATTTACTTAATTAATTAGGAAAATTAACAACTCTAATATTCCAATTATCTTGTGGAAAATTAGGAATATTACAAAGTTATTCGAATGTTCTGTAATTATTTTGTTGTTGTTAATACTCTATATTGTTTAAGACTATAGCTAATCCACCAATTTATTTGTTCTTCAAAAGAAATTACGTCCACTGATCCGTCATTTATTTATAACTACAATCTTACCTGTGCAGATACTTTCTCTAGGGAATCCATGCAAATCATTTACATTATTTAATTTTGAAATATTCAGACCCATATAAGTAGCCCTGCCTGTTACCTATTACAATTTAGAGCTTAAGAATTCCAGATATTCAATAAATCTATAATTCAATTTCAATAAAGAGAATTTATATTCATTAATATTTATTATTTTTCTATCAGATTTAAACATTTATGTATTATAATCGTCATTTTTTACAAAAGTATTAAGAGTAATCATTCACTGATTTGTACCTATACTCTTTTCCCTTCTAGATAAAGCATGGCAAAGATTGCTTTTTTTGCACTCCAATTGTGCAGACAACCCAAAAATATATGAATTTTTCATTCTCCAAATCAATATTATGAATCTAATGAATATTTCTATCTACACAAATCCATATCATAAAAGATGCAAGAGATGAATTACCATCTTAGAAGCTGAGGTGAAATCTATAGGTTCTCATATTCAGTGATCATGCATAGACTGTATCACAGATCATGTGCATCCAACTCGCAGACCTTTCGAATCTGGGCACATTGAAATAGAGGGGGATTGTAATGGTGTAACAGATGCGTAAAGGAGATGGAACAGAGCATCACGACATTCAATCCATCAAGTAACCGCTATGCTTGACCTCTGCAACACACGACATTCAATCCATCAAGTAACCGCTTTGCGGACCTCTGCAACATGTGGCAATGCCCATGTTTTTTCATTGTATTTTTTTAAATCCAATGTTTCTATTTTCTTTCCAACCTTTCACACTCCTTTTCACAAGGTTTTGCACTCTTTTTGATCCGAGCCAGTGATCTAGCTCTAAGACGAAGCGTATTCTTGGCATATTCCAAGAACATTCAATCTCAACCATTGTTTTAAATAAAAAATAAAAAATCCTCACATGTACTTGCATCCCAACCTCAAATATATATGCCTATCAACAAATTATTATGAAGTTAAATATATAAATATTTATATACCTTATATCTTAATAAATTTATATATAATATTTAAAAAATAAAATTTTGGAGATGATATTATAAAACTTTAACTACCATTTTAAAAAATAGAGTTTGTGGAAGATGTTTCATAATAAAATATAGGGTAATTGTAATGCAATGGATCATTATAATCTAGACAAAATTTTGAAGTAAGATGATTAATAATTACTTTAAAACAAAATATTAATAACTATATGTTATTTATTATTAAATAAATATAATTTATATAAACCATTAATAATTCTTTTACAAAACAATGTTCAGATCACTAACGTATATGATATTTTAATGATTTCATGGAATTAGTAAATTGATATTGTTTTTGTTTTAAGTAGTTAGGATTTAAATATATTTTCGATAAAGATATAGTATAAAATGGTTTGTATTTCAATATATTATGTTATTTAGCTGTAATTGTATAATTTTAGTGTATGATATAATGTAGGTAATATTTTTGTTTTAATTAATTTTAAAATTTCACGAGTAAAATGTTTTTAAAGTTAATATTGATTTTCGTATATTAATATTTATAATTCATTAAAATAATTTATATTATTATTTTTATTGTTATATATTTATTAATAATAAATATTAATGAACCATATTAATATTTTTAATATAGTTGTGCTAGTAATATCTAGCATAACGTATTATAAAAAGTTATAAAAAATAAACACAACTGATTATAAAAGATAAACAACTTACATGAAAACAAGTTGGCAATTTGTTGAAATCAGGATTGTCGATTACTGTGTGGGGAATGGCTAGGCTAATTATAATTCATATATGTTTAAAATAGTATAAGATCCAGAAACTATCAATAATGATCAATCAATATATCACAAAAATATTATAATGAATGAGAAAGAATTTGTTTACAATGTTTATGTTTTTATGTGTATGGGGAAAGAATTTGTTTACAATATTTATGTTTTTTTTATCTGTATTGCGTGGTTCACTTTTAGTTCATTTGAAACAACTCACTATTATTTCAAGAAGCTACTTTCTCGGGATATTTTTTGGATCCTTATCGCTTTCCTTCATTTACAGAATGGATGGTGTTGGGGTCCAACCGTCCAGGGATTTGACTTGGCAGGCCGTGGGTAGTAATAAGTCCTTTTCACTTTTCAAAATTTTGGATTTCCTAGGAATGGGAAAATGGGCTCGGATTTGAACGGCCGACCTGGTAGTCATTTAGCTGAAGACGGTTGCAATCTCATAGCTTTGTAGTAGCCCAAAACTTATATATTTTGTGCTTAAATGGGACCACTGGTATTTCCTTCCATTTCCGGCCGAAACACAATTATTTTATGATACGGCAAACAGCTAAGCGTCCAGAGATGGACGTGATTGATAGCAATTGGGGTTGTTGCCGGACTGCCGTCCCTCCAACGCTTCCACTACTTGCAAACGGATACTATGAAAGCGTTTTCGATTCCACATTTTTCCTGTTTGGCACCAACTGATGACTTCTTTGCAACGATATTGTTAGAGAGAGCTTTCTAAACGTCGTTTTCTATTAACACTTTTGATGACATTTCCGCCCACTCCAGAAGATAGAGCGCTTTCTGAGAACCAGTTGTTCACAACTGTTACTACTTTCACCATTTGAATTCTTATGAAATTAAATATGTTCTTCTCAATCCAGATGACAATATGGAACATATCCACAAAGTCGTCAATATTAAGCAAGCTTTCCTCGGAATCAAAGTCGCCTATCTTAGTATGATCTCGTACAGGTAGTTTTGCCAGTGCGGCCTCATTGAGAATATCCTTCATTCTATTCAAATTTTTGTGCTACATAACCCATTTTCATAAAATCATCTCTTACAATGATACAATGACAGTGTTTACGAAAAATCAACTACGAAAAATCAACCTTAACAAATAAGGGTTGGCAGAGACCACAAAATAAGTTCTTGGCCTATTATAGCAGAAAATATAATGAATCAGAGGACAAGTCATACCATGATTGAGGCATACTGGATGTGTCTTGCATTGGAAAATAATATATGCCACATAACATAAGCACTTGTAGATAAGGGGGAGTACTCATGTATCCCAGTGAAATCCTGTTCTGTGCTTCTAGTTTTTCAGTGACCAAATCCCCTAATTCCGGAACCTTATAAGCTTAACAAAAGAAACCTTCAAGCAGAGCTGTATAAAGAATTCCTACTTTCAAAAAAAAACTAGTCTAGGCAAGAATCATTGTTTCTTTACACAATTATTCCTTGTGAATTTGAACTGCCATGCCATTAAGAAATTCTTTAAATTTACATGGTATGGACACTACCACACCAACCAAGGGCACTTTTAGGACATTTATTTTAAAGAAGAAAGAAAAACATTTTTTTAAAGACAAAAGAATTCTTTTGTCTTAAAAAGTCAGTTTTTATTTTAGTTATTTTACATTAAAATTTAATAGCAATTGAATTTCCCTAAATATAAAATTTAAAAAGACAAATTTTATATTTAAGACTAAAAAAATTTAAAACAAAAATATTTTAAGAGAAATCTTTATATTTAAGACAAAAACAATTTGAGACAAAAATATTTTAAGACAAAAATAGTTTAAAACAATTATTTTAAGACAAAACTTTATATTTAACACAAAAATAATTTGAGACAAATATATTTTAAGACAAAACTTTATATTAAAGACAATGGCCACTTAACACGAAACTCATTTAAGACAATTTACAATTAAGACAAAAACATATCAATTTAGGACAATATTATCTAACAACTGCAAAATTGAGTCTGATAGTGCGTCCTAAGTCTGCCAACATGCATGCCACTATTGTCCCGCACCTATATCGAGGTTGCTATTTCAATTACCATTCATGTTATCTTATATAAAGACAACAATTTGTTGGGTTCTTCATTTTTTTGGGGTACCCGACTCTAAAGAATATGACAAATTTTCTTGGCAAGATTTCCTGAAAATCAATTCATCTTATGTCCCTTCGATCTTTATTGATACGATTAGAGGCAACTTGTCTTTTGTTGCATTTGACACTACTAGACACAGGGGGATTTTAAGACAAAAGAAATATTTTGTCTTAAAAATTTTAATACAAGGCGCTAGTAAAAAAGGTAAAGGTAAAGGATTAGAAGTATGTATTTACGTTGTTAATGGGTTCTTTCGAAAGAGGATCAATGGAAGCAGACAAAAACTGATGGGATTTAGGGCAATGGAGGCTGACAATAGAGGTGTGCTTTGTGAGAGGAGCAATGGAGGCACTTTCATTGAACATGGATAGGCAGTAACATAGTTGGAGTACTTTTTGGGATATCTATCGATTGTGTTTTAATATGTGTTTTTGACTGTTTCATTTATTTTGAACGCTACCTTTTTTTTCTTTTTTTTTATCAGAACGAAAAAAAACAATTTTTTTGTATTAAAATATAATGATAGTACATAATTTAGATTTCGTTCATTTTATTATCCTTTTATAATTCTCTTATCATTCCTATGCCCATACATTTCTATTTTCCTATTCTACAAAAAGTGTCTTTCTTAACATCAAACTGTAGCTTATAACCGTTACACTTCTATAAATGAACAATTTCATTATCTAAAGATACAAAACTTCCATCAAAATCAGGTCCGTGTTAAAATGTCTCCTAAGAGTAGTTGATGTTGCTTGTGTTTACCATGATCCCTCCTTGAATATTGAGAGGGTATGTGGTTGTGTGAGGCCATTTCTAGTTGATTTTGTGATAGTATACTTAGATGACATCTTGAATTTAAGTAAATATCATGAACATGCCATGCATGTCAAAAATGTACTTGATGTCTTAAAGAAAGAACAATTGTTTTTAAAGCTGTCAAAGTGTGAGTTCAGAAAAAATTCTATAGTGTATTTGGGTCATATTGTTGGAGGTGAATTGAAAATAGATCCCTCAAAGGTTGATGAAATTTTGAATTGGCCAAAACCCAAAATAGTTACAAAGGTAAGAAGATTTTTGGGATCATCCCAATATTGGAGAAAGTTTATTGCTAACTTCTTTTCTATCGCAGCTCCATTGCATGCATTGACAAGTGTGAATAAGGTCTTCCAGTGGGGAGGTAAACAACAAAAAACATTCAATGGATTAAAGAAAAATATTAGTTCGGCTCCAACACTTTCACATCCAGACTTGAGACAGTCATTTGAGATTCAGACTGATGCTAGTGACTATGCCATGGGTGGAGTCCTCATGCAACATGGTAAGGCCATTTGTTTCCATTTAGAAGCTTTCAATGGTGTAGTGATTAATTATCCTACATGTGACAAGGAATTGTATGCATTGGTTCAAAGTGTGAAAAAGTGGAAACACTACTTGATGGGCAAGGAAAGAATCATTCACATTGATCATAAACAATTGTAATACTTGCAATCACAAAAAAAGTTGCAACAATAAGGGCACTTTCGATGCATGGGTTTTCTTCAACAATTCCACTTGGTGATAAGGTATAAGAAAGGCATCTACAATAAAGTTGTTGACATGCTTTCTAGGCTTATTGTTAGTGTTTCTTCTATTCTCAAGCATAATTTTGTTTTGCATGAGAGCTATGTTGAACAATATGCTTTAGATAGTGATTTTCAAGATGTATATGCAAATTTGAGTCAAGGGAACCAAGTAGAGGAATTAGATTATCGCATGCATGATAAATTGTTGTACCATCTTGGTAAGAATTGTATTCCACATGGAGAAAAAGTCAGCATCATAAGAGAGGCACATACTTTTGTTATTGTTGGTCATTTCGGTGTAAGTAAGATGGTGGCACATCTACATAGGTATTGTTATTGGCATCATATGCTTGAAAGTCTGTCACGTTTTATTAAAGGATGTTCATTATGTGGTGTCAGTAAGCCTAGTAATAGAAATTTAGGTTTTTACACACCACTTACAGTACCTTCTCGTCCATGGGAGAGTGTTTCTATGGACTTTTTTAGAAGTCTTCCTGTGTCAAAAAGGAATCATGATTAGCTTTATGTAGTTGTGGATAGGTTCAACAAAATGTGATTTTGATGCCATGTAAAAATATAATTACACCTGAACAAACTGCTCAGTTATTCTTTCTGAATGTATGGGTGCATTTTGGAGTACCCACATCCATTGTTAGTGATCAAAATTCTCGCTTTGTTGGGAAATTTTGGTCAAGCTTGTGGGGACTCATAGACACCAAATTGAAAAAGAGTACAAAATTTCATTCGTAAACATATGGTCAAACATAGGTGGTGAACAGGACGATAATACATCTTCTTCGCGGTTATTGCAACGAGCATCCTAAGTTGTGGGATGAACATTTTCACTATATTCATCATTCTTACAATTGGTCCAAGCACTCTTCAACTCAAACATCGCCATTTGAGGCATGTTTTGGATACTTTCCCAAGTCTCCTTTGGATTTCATTATTTGAAAGGATGTTGTTATTTATTGTCATAGTGACATAGAAAAATCTAAAAGGGTCATTGAACAAATCCAATTGGTACATCAAGCAGTTCAAGAACAACTGGAAAAGAGCCATGTAAAGTACAAAACAAGGCATGATAAGCATCGTTTAGATCACATTATCCAATTCGTTGATGAATTTTGGCTTCACGTTAGCAAAGAAAGGCTTCAAGGAGAAGGTAAAAAACTGAAACCAATTTGATAGGGTTCATTGAAGAATTTTAGAAAAAATTGGTGATAATGCCATCACATTGGATTTGTCTTCATATATGAAAATTTATGTTGTTGTTAATGTTGAGTACTTAAGGTTTTATGAGCCTCCTTTGATTGAAGATAACAGAGATAACGTTCATATTCCTTCTATTGAGGATTTCTCTCTCTTAATATCTTGAAGAACTACAGCAAGAAACCATTCCTGACAAATTAACAAGGACTTCAAAATGAGGGAATGTGGAGTACCTTCGTGTGGGGCTCAAAGGAAAAAATCCAAGAAAATCTAAATGGATCAAGATTAGAAAGGTGAGGGAATCGTACCTGTTAGGGCCCTGTAATTTATTAGCAAGATTGGGAGAGTCCAATCACAGAGTTAACATCATTTCAACCAACTTTGGGATTCTAGGATCTAGCCCTCCTAAATCCGGAGAGGGATCTCTCCAATATGCACAAAGATGGATATTGTCTTTGAAAAGCTTAAGGTAATGATATTAGGCTAGTTATGAAGGCCAAGGGTTTTTTTTTGTTTTGGATGGTTGAGCATGAAATGTTACTTGAGGGGAAAGTCCTAAGTGTAAAAATTTTCAAAAGTGAGAACTTGCAAGAAAATAGAACAGTTTTGGCAGATAGATAGATATAACGCTGGTTTTTAGTCCATTGGGCTATGGAGTCATATCTGGGCTTTAATTGAGCAACAACATCAAGAGTGATCCAAGGGGCAAGTCATCTATACCACAAGATTGTTGAGTTTAAAATGATGGAATGGAAACATTAGAGTGTTGGAGGGGTGGAAACTGATAATAATTTCTCAGAGGATTTATAGTCAGTCCAAACAAGAAAAGCCTCTTAAGTAACTGTTTAAAACCAACCAAGGACAGGGCTAACCATAGACTTCTTGGGCAAGTTCTTATTAAAGAAACTTAATTGACAAAAAATCCAGTGATCCACATAATCACCTTCAGAAAGTATGAAAACATATAAGAGAAACGAAGTGTAACTTAAGATCAGATAAAGTACTTTTAAACCTAGTCTGCTTTCAGTCAACACCAAGGGAAACTTTCAGAATCTGCCTTTGGAGAAAAAGATCTAGGAATCAGGGCAAACCATATCTTCTCTTGTCTAACTTTAATAGAAAATAATGGAAATAACATTCGAGAACAATGTTTGAGCAAACAGAAGGACGAGGGAACGCCAACATTCCTAACTGTTTAAACTGTATTGAATCATTCTTAAATAAACAAATCTGAAGAAAACATCAAGATAAATATTTCTCAGCCAGAGAAGGTTACTGATATACAGTAGGTCCTAACCCTGTTTATACTATTCTTTACAGCAGAATATGAACAATATGGCACACATAGAAGGAAAAACAATTAACAAAGAAAGAGGCACTTCACCAGTAATATAGACCAGGATCCCAAGAAACAGCTTGTTATTGATGTCAAACCAGTTACAGTCTTCAAGTCCAATGTTTCAGTTCAGCAATCATCTTCACTATTCAGCCTAACTACTCTATCACAAACAGAGCTTCAAGGGCCAATGAACACTATGTACAAATATAAGTCTCCAGCTCAAGTGTATTTCAAAGTTCTGCAACCAACAATTTCTCATCTTCTTCTGAGGTATTTATAGAAGAATGAGGAGGTGATCTGAGAAAAGATCTCTCAGGATAATTAATATAGGTTCAAGACTTCTCGGCCTTTTGAGGGGCTCGAGGGAGAAATTTACAGGTGGATCACTGTATTAACTTTTTTACAATAAATATCAAAGCTCAGTGGGAACTTTATTTGACTTTGAGGCTCTGTACACTGTGTGGAGTAACTCCTTGGCTACGTTGGAGGCGAATATCAGATTTTCTTCAATAACTTCGGCCTCTGTTTGAATGCTTTGAGGCAACAGGTGGCTCGGTGGTAGCTGAGGAATCAATTTGCCTCAGATGTGGCGGTGGAGGCTTTCTGTCTGATAAAACACTTTTAGGTTTTCTTTTAAACTGTGTCTTAGATAGGGGGTTAGGCTTTTGATAACTATATTAGCTGTAATCCCCATAAAAACTGTCTTTGATCTTCATCTGTTGTGCTTTGGCTTCAAAAACTGATACACTTTAACTGCTCTCTTGAATAAAACAGTGTCTTGTCGATGTGCAGGGCCGCGTAGGGCTCTTTAGGTTATCAATGCTCATGAAACATCGATAAATCATTTGATACAGAGCCCGTGAATGGTTCTTTTAGATAGCTCGAAGGCACAGGAAACGTCCTTCCCAACCCTCGGCTCTCCTTCATTCTATAATGGAAAACCATAAAAACACCTGCAAAACACAAAAACAGTTAAGAAATCCTACGGAAATAGGTTTAAACTGCTTCAGATGGCGGGGGAGGAGTGTAGCCGTCGGATAAAAATATCTAATGGTGGAGATCGGCGCAGAATAGGCAAAGGAGAGCGGGGAGAAGAAATAAGGCGAGGTGGTTTTGGACTGTCCGATCTGGCATACGATCAATGGTGGAGATGAGCCGGGGGAAAAAACCCTTGTATATTTTTATGAAACCCAAATTTTTGGAATAATCAAAGGTTTTTATGGATCGGGCGGAAGAATATATATATAAAGCGGACAGGCGCCCGACTGCGGGGCCTTCGGATATATGGAATGTAATATGCCCGGGGCGTATTTAAAACAAAGGGGTCAATCGCAATCGGGCCATCAGGCCTGGTCATTCCGATCAACCTATTTGAAACGTTGCGATGCGATTGGCACCCAGGGTCCTTAACACTTGGTCCCGGGGGAAGTCATATGAAACAGGGGCGGGGGAAACTTTTAACATACGAGACCCAATCGCATCGGAATTTTGATGCGGGTCTTTTTGATCTACCCATTTGATTTCTCCGATTGCGGTTGCGCGATCGGTCTTTCAATCAACCCATTAAAATATTAAACACGTGACTTCAAGTTTTTAAGTTGAAAGTTTGGATAAGCGGGTTTTGGGTTTTATAAAGAAAAATGGGTTTGGGAATGAAATATTCACAAGGTCTAAGCGCCGAGGGTGGGCTCTGGGTTACATGAAAATAATATGATCGGGGGTTTTAAGCAGCAAGGCTAATCGCAATCGGAGTTCTTCGGAGTATGGCGAAGACTTGTACATTTGATTCTTTCCGATGCGATTAGCGCCTTAACCCAAGGCAAATGGCTCCAGCTCCAAAGCGTATGGTGGGGAAGTGGTTTAGGACTTAGCCCAAAGGGGCTTAAATCCATAGTCATAATACTTGTATTTTTATGAATTTTTCATAATTTTCAATGGAAATTTGATGGTTTCGGGATAGTAAAAAAAAAATGGGTTTTTAACTATGGGAAAGTGATTTTCATAAATGGAAGAAGAGGATTTATGAAGACAAGGAAGTTTGTGGAGAAAAAGGGGAGCATATGAAGGTTTAAGAAGGGGGAAAATGAAGGTCTTTCAACAGTCTTCTACTTGGAATCAGCAGAATTAAGAGGAACAGTAATGAGGATTTTGGACAGAGGCATGAGGCCTACAAGGAGTCTTCAAGAGCCAACAATTTTTAGTGATAAAATTTGGTCCTTGGAGGCTCAAAAAGATTTAGCCACCTTTTGGTATAACAAAATATTACAGGTGGCTAACAGTGGCTCCACTTGGGGATGGTGCCTTCTTGAAGGCATCAAGAATTCAGACTCGATTTCTCAGGGACGCTGACTTGTGCCTGACCCATTGCTTGCTCTTGTTTTTCTTTGACAAATAATATCAGTCATGAAAGAAAAATGAATTTCATCAATACAACTTCTACCTACCCAATCCTACTGATCTAACATTTTTTTCTTCATCAGAGTGCACTTGGATTGGCAAACTCTATTCACAACATTTTATTCTTTTGAAAGCAGGAAACCTAATCTATTTTTACTCCTTATTTCTCCCTGAACTCAGATTAAACAGTTGAGCTCAGATGTTTCTCTACCTAATCTACTGTCTGTTGGGATTAAACTGTCCAACAGACTTTCATTCTCTAAATTCTACAACAAAAATTTAAAAACAGTCAAGTCAAGATTAAACTGTTTGACTTGCTGTGATCTATGGCATAAAAACAAGCTGCACACAGATTATTATTTGCAGAAATTTAACATAAAAAATTGAAGGCTTAAGATCTGAAAGCTTCTTATTATGGCCTTCTCTCTTCTTTTCATAGCTCTAATTTTTATTTTTTCTGTGAGCTATCTCTTCTTTGATATCTGATTTAGATTTTGGGCAAATTAGAACCAGTTTTTCTCTTTTATGACTCAGAAAATAAAACAATTTTGAGTCATCTCTCTTTGGAAACTTTGGTTCAAATTTTGAGTTTGTTTGAACCTTAATTTCTATCCTAATCTATCTACCGATGAGCCAAGATTAAACAGTTTGGAAAATCAAATTTGCTACCCTATTAGCAGAAAATTGAAAGCTAATTAGTCAAGTTTAAATAGTTTGACAAATTAGAAGTGTGTTTTGAGGAGTGGCATTTGAGCTTGCACACTTTCAGATTTATTTCTGTTTTTGGCATGGAGCTGTGCCTTTCTTGTTTTCATTTCTGCCCTCTTTTCATTTTTTCTCTGTTTTTGTATTTTTTGATTTTTCACAACTTTGAATGCAATGGTGGATGAAATATTCACAATGGAAAAAGAAAAATAAAAAGGTTGCAGAACACAAAATGGTTTTAAGAAAGGTAATGCTTAAGCATCCTGCCATTGACAGGACCCCCAAACAATTATGTTCCATTCAGCTCTTGTAAGAAGAATGCATTGTTTCCAGCAACTGAATGAATAGAGTAAGGGCCAAGCCATAGATTGTCAAATTTACCATGCTTTCCCTTGTCTTCCCTCTTTGAGTCCCACTTTAAAACTTTGTCCCCAATCTTGAAATTACTGGCCTTTGTTCTTCTATCAAATATCTTCTTGATATTATCTTGCTTCTGCAATGCTTTGTTGTACACTTCCTCTCTGGTTTGTTGAAGATGAATGGTCTGATTTATTCTTCTGATTATGTCATCTTCTTCAGTCTCTAACTCTTGAATTAACTTCATAACTGGTACACCAAGGCTGTTAGGAAAAATTGCATCTGTACCATACACAAGCTGGAAGGGTGACATACCAATGGATTTCTTCAATGTTAATCTGTCAGCCCAAAGTGCATGGATGAGCTTTGTGTGCCAAGACTTCTTGTTTTCCTCTAACAGTTTCTTTATTATATTCACTAAGCTTTTGTTGGAAGATTCTGCAAGTCCATTACCTTGAGGGTAATAGGCTGTGGAGTGTCCCAATGTTATCTGATACTTGTGACAGAATTCAACCATTTTCTTGCTTCTAAATGCTGCTGCATTATCTGTGATGATCTTGGTAGGACAGCCAAATCTGGAAAGGATATTGGTTTCTATGAATTTTATGATAACCGAATCATTGGCCTGCCTACAAGGAATGGCTTCTATCCACTTAGTGAAATAGTCTGTGGCGGTAAGAATCCACCTATGCTGGGCAGAGGATGGTGGATGAATCTCTCCTATGAAGTCAAGACCCCACTGTTGAAAAGGAGCTTCAACAGTGATTGGATGCAAAGGAAGGGGTAATAATTTTCTCTTGCCCTCAAACAATTGGCATTTATGGAAAATAGTTGTCATTTTGTGAACATCGGGAAAAAGGGTGGGCCAATAGAAACCAGCCCTCAAAATTTTGTTGGCTGTTGACTTCCAGTACAAATGGCCTCCATACTCTCCTTCATGGAATTCCTGCTTAATTTTTTCTGCATCAAACTCAGGCAAACATTTAAGCAATATACCACTCGCATTTTCCAATAAAGACATTTATCAATAATGCAATAGTTTACAGCTTTTAACTTTAGGAATCTTGCTTTTGTTTTGGATAAACTAGGAGGTGTATTCAGATTAAGCAAAACTTAAACAATATCAACGTACCAAGGAGAATTCATAAAATGATCTTCAACAACAGGAGTTGAGAGTTCTTCTTGGTTATCTAAAGCATTGATCATATTAATATCAAGAAGTTCACAATTTGATTCAGCCATTAATTTAGCTAGACCTTGGCCTTTGATGAGCTTAGTGGGTTTAATCTCTAAATCATATTCAATAATAACAGCAATCCACTTACCTCTTTTACCATCTGGGTCCTGTGTTGGAATGTCCTTAACAACTGAATTTGGGACAAAGGAAATGATGTGTGAGTGAAGGATGTATACTCTGAAGTCTTTCAATGCTTTAACCAACGCAAAAGCTTGCTTTTCCATAATGTTATACTTCAAAGGGGCATCCCTCAATGCCTTGATAAAGAATGCAATAGGCTGCTCTTGTCCTTGTGGATTTTTCTGTAAAAGGACAGCAGCTATGGTATGTTCTGATGCAAATGAGAAGATATAAAAATATTTTGAAAAATCAGGACTTATGAGAACCGGTGTTTTGGTTAACGCTTGTTTCACCAGCTCAAAGGATGTCTTTGCTTCCAAGGTCCATTTTATCCCTTGCTCCTTCTTCAGCATGTTTGTGATATTTCTAAGGAGCTCAGCTACGTTAGGGATGAACCTTCTCAAAAATTTAATCTTTCCAATGAAAGACTGCAACTCCTTGATATTTCGAGGATGAGAGATTTGCAATATAGCCTCAATCCTCTTTGGATCTATCTTTATACCCTCTTCTGAAATAATGTGTCCAAGAAGCTTACCTTCTTGGAGACCAAATAGTGTCTTCTTAGGGTTTAAAGATATTCCAAACCTTCTGCACTTCTCGAAAAATTTTCTTAAATGTTCTAAATGTTCTTCATCTATTTTTTAAAACACAGTGACATCATCTAGATAGATAATGATGAAGAAGCCCAATTCTTCCGAGAATGCTATGTCCATGGCTCTCTAAAAGGTTGCTCCAGCGTTCATTAGACCAAAAGGCATCTTCACATACATGAAAGTGCCCCATGGAGTAGTGAAAGCTGTCTTTAATTGATCAGCAGGGTGAACTAAAATCTGATTATACTTTGAATAGCCATCAAGAAACGAAATCCTTTTAGACCCTACCACCCTTTGTAAAATGTGATCCATTTTTGGTAAAGGGTAGTTGTCTTTTAACGAAGCTTTGTTTAAGTCTCTAAAGTCTATACAAAGCCTGATTTCCCCAGTCTTCTTCCTAATGGACACCAGATTAGATACCCACTCAGAATATCTAATAGGGACAATAATGCCAGCCTCATACATTTTTATGATCTCCTTCTGAACCAATGGCAACTGGACGGGGTTTATTCTATGCAGTTTCTGTTTAAATGGTTTTTGGTTCTCTTTAAGAGGAATTTTGTGCTGTATTATTTCAGTGTCATAGGATTTAAGATCTTCATAACTCCACGCAAAAACATCAGAAAACTCTTTGAATAGCTCTATGTATTTGAGTTTAATGTGAGCTGGCAAAGTTTTGGACAGTTTGATCATTTTCGGTTTCTCTTTACTGCCAATATTGCATTCTTCCACTTCAGTCTCTACGGGCTCCAGTTTTGGCTTATTTGCCACATTGTTAAAATCGAACAACTCCTCTAAAGGTGTTAGACCACTCGGCAAACTTTCATCTTCAGAATGCAGAGTTTGTAATTCTTACATTTCTAACTCTGCACTCAATTCTGTTTTGTTCCTAAGTTTGCTGGACAATAGGTTAATATTGGCAGGTTGATGAGACGTTTCTTCTTCACCAAGAAAGCTTTCTTCACTGCAATCTGTATCATAATCTGAATCTGAACTGTGCAGTTTGAACTCATTTCTGAATTGCATAAAGTCTTCTATTTGTTTTTCATTGTCAAACACTTGCCAATATTTTTCGTTATCAGGCACTGCTGGTCTAAATTCTATCGGAGTTGTGTTGTCTCTAGTCTCATATGGCGTTAGACATGTCCGGGCCGCAAAAGCTAAATTGTGGGCCGCAATGTTCTTTTTCCTTGGGATGAAACTCAGGTTTGACTCCTCAAATGTTGTCAAAAGGTCCATGACATCATTCCGATAGGCTCTAAGTCTGGGATGATTCGCATTATACTCCCCATTGACTTGCCTAATGATTAACTCAGAATCCCCGTACACATTAATTCTTCTGGCTCCTAATTTCTTCAAGAGATGCAAGCCGAAGAGAAGGGATTCATATTCTGCTATGTTGTTGGATTTAATTTGCATGAGATGCATTCTGTGTGGTTGTTTTCAGTGTTAGTGATCCAAACACCTGCACCAGCATTATTTCTAGTGCATGACCCATCAAAATACATACTCCATAAAGGACTGTCTTCGGTTTCATCTGTTTGGCGATTGTCCTTTTTAACTACAGTGCCTTCTGACTGTTCATGATTAGCAGCACCCAATTGAATTTGTTTTGACTCCTCGAATTCTTCAATAGATTGAGAGATGATGCCAGAAATGTTAGGGGTATTTTCTGGGTTGTTAAGTTCTAAAAACAATGGACTCATGACCGGTAAATCAAAACCTATGCTTTGTTTACTAATGTTTTCACACGTAGCAAACTGTTTGGACACTTATGCGTTATTATACTCTTCTTCCCTGTCGGCCTTTAATTATGTTAAAGTGACTTGCTCACTAAGAGTTTCATTGTTAAACATGATAAAAGAATCAAGGCCTGTATTGACAGAATATATAGGAGAGTTTCGTGGTATGTCTTGACTTGTAACCATGTATTGCATATGAGACTCCCTGTAAAGTCTTCTGGTCTGATTGAAAACCGGGATGGTCACATATGTCATGTCCATCTGCATAGTCCCTTGTAACTTAGCTCCCCAGGATCTCGATAATAGCATTCCATACTTTGGGGGGACATCAGCCACAACAATGTCCAGGAGTAAAATTTTGGCTGGAATCTGGGCTAGGTTAACACAGAGGTCTTTGATCAATCCTAGACATTTTACTCTACTTGAGTCAAAGGAGTATAGGTCTTTGTAGGGTCTGGTAATTTCTAAACCAAAGCTCTCCATCACAGCTTTAGGCATTAAATTATGAGAAGCCCTTGAATCATGCATAGCGTTGTGTAGAATTTTGTCATGAATGTTCAAACTTACATAAAAGGGAGGAATTGGTCCTTCTTGAAACTTCCCTTCAATATTAGGGCCAAAAATCAACTCTGGTTGGTCATCACTAAGATTAACTGTATCTCCATTTTCCTCTATATTTAAAGCCTTCAAAATTTGGTTCCTATATACATGTTGGGCAGCTAACTCAGTTAATGGAATAGAGATTTTGATCTTTAAGATTTCCTGTTCCAGGCTTAATGGAGTTTGATTCTTTGAAGCACTTGTTTCAATCTTATTAGCTGTCACTCTATCAACAATTACAGCTTGCTGATTTGTTTTATTTGACACAACTGTTGTAGAAGGAGTACTAGCTGAAGTGTTAGTACTGCTGATGTCTGCACTCTGTTTTTCAAAATTTTGAGTGTTTTTATCTTTATCCTTACCAGAATTATCAGCCACTATTTTGTCTTTTTGTTTGGCTATTTTGGGCTTGGCTGTAGTGCTGCTTTGAGAGGATTTGTCAGAGGTTTTGGTGTTGGGGGCTTGTTGACTGGTCCTGCTTCTAAGGTCATATTCTCTTTGAGGTTCTATGATGACATTTTCCATGTCTTGATAATCATTTTCATTACCATCTCTTTTGTCATCATAAGGAGTGTAAAGACCTTGTTTTCTATCATAATGAACTTCCAAGTCATCATCCTCTTCCCCAAACATGTTGATATCCTCTTCCTCTGTTATGTCTTTTGTTTCTTCAACCTCACTTACATAGTTTTGATGAAAGGGAGGGGTGATCTGCTGATCATCTTCCCTGGGTCTGTTTGGAGGTTGGTTCCTTCTAACATTCTGATTCTGGTTCTGGTTTCTATTTTGAGGAGCAGTTTGATTTTGATTTGCTTGTGCTCTCTTAATTATGCTCATCTCTTTCATCATTTCTTCCATCATTCCTCCATTTTTGAGTTGGAAGTAGAAGGTGTGGATTCCTCTCTAAAAGATACTCTCTTTTCAGATTTCATTCTTGCTCTCTTCTCCATTAGGTTGACTTCCACAGAAAGAGCACCCCTTTGCATATCTTCGAGAGTCACAAAATCTCTTTCTCTTAAAGAATAGGTCATGTCAGCGTCAAACCCTTCAGGAAATTTGTTTAAAGCAGAGCCTTGTGGAGGTTTTAGTTCCGGGGAGAGTGCATTATATACACTGTTAAATCTGGTACAATAATCTTGTACACTTTCCCCTGGATTCCTACGAAGGTTGTTGTAATCAGCAAGAACTTGGAGATGATTCTTTTTCACTTCCCATTTGTTCAGGAAAGTTTGATGAAAGGCCTGAAGATCATTAATAGTACGGGGGGCCAAACCTTTAAACCATTTTCTCACTTCTCCCCCTAAGCTCTGAGCAAATAATCTAAGTTTGACAGAATCATCATCAATTTCATTTCGGTCAAAATAGTCATTCATCTTATCCACATGCTGTGATGCAGTTGTAGCATTGTTAGCATCATACAATGGAATCTTGGACTGGTAGTCCCGTGGGAGATTGACTAATGGTGCGGGAAGAACTAGGGGAGCATACCATGCAGCCATGGCAGGAGGTGGAGGTGGATTTACAGAAGGGAAAGTGGGCTGAGGTGTAGTGGTTTAAACAGTGGATGTAGGGTGAGTAGAAGTGGATGGACCAGGAGTAGACTGTTGAGATGATCTTCGATGAGAGACACCTAAATTGTGAAGGAAATGTAAATCAGGAGGTGTTGTTTCTCTGCCACCAGGATGTTCACTTGTTTCAGGAGATGAAAGTGAAGACTCAGAGTCTAATTGGATTATATCATCAAATGACCTAGTCCTAAATGGATTCACTAAGTCAGCTTGTGATTGTTGCAGAGCTGAAAGATTTTCAGGGACTGAATTAGCTTTCAAGGGTGATATGAAAAAAGTTAATAATTTAACCTTAGGAGACTTCCAAAGGATACTTTCTGGATTATCAACTATCTCAGGTGGGTTAGGGTCTAGATGGGCTCTAGTGTGAATCTTTTTAGAAGCCACTATGCTATGTTGTTTAGACCCAAATAAACAAGAAAAGTTCAACCAGATATGACAATCTTGGAGAGGTTAACTAATCTGTTTGCACAATTTAAATCCTACAGTCCTCTAACTGAATTTGAATGATACTATAATGATAAGGGTTCTTCCCAGTGGAGTCTTAAGGTCTGTTTAAGGATTGTGGAGTCGCCAAGTGGAAATTTTTAGCTCCTTTCAGAGGTAAAAGGTCTTATGGTCCACCACCATTTTTATTTAATTCCAATCTGAAATATTTTTAGGTTTTTCTAAGTCATTTTTCAGTTTTGTGGTTGTTAAGAATATCCTAACTTTGTTTCAAAACTTAGCTAAGGTTTCGAGACAAAGGCAGTCTACTCTTATGCCTAAGCCAGCTGATTTTTAAAGTTTAGACGAAGTCTTAAGAGAAACCTAGGGTTTACCTAGTTTGTCACTGATTCAAACAAGTTTCATCATAACTACCTATCTTAGGCAGTGCTTGAAAAGGCTGCTTTTTACTCTCAAAGTGTTCTTGAATAAAGGGTTTTCTGAGGTATTAAAAACACTCAGTCCCCAGTATGGTCGCCAGAAATGTTAGGGCCCTGTAATTTATTAGCAAGATTGGGAGAGTCCAATCACAGAGTTAACATCATTTCAACCAACTTTGGGATTCTAGGATCTAGCCCTCCTGAATCCGGAGAGGGATCTCTCCAATATGCATAAAGATGGATATTGTCTTTGAAAAGCTTAAGGTAATGATATTAGGCTAGTTATGAAGGCCAAAGGTTTTGTTTTGTTTTGGATGGTTGAGCATGAAATGTTACTTGAGGGGAAAGTCCTAAGTGTAAAAAGTTTCAAAAGTGAGAAGTTGCAAGCAAATAGAACATTTTTGGTAGACAGATAGATATAACGCTGGTTTTTAGTCCATTGGGATATGGAGTCATATCTGGGCTTTAATTGAGCAACAACATCAAGAGTGATCTATGGGGCAAGTCATCTATACCACAGGATTGTTGAGTTTAAAATGATGGAATGGAAACATTAGAGTGTTGGAGGGGTGGAAACTGATAATAATTTCTCAGAGGATTTATAGTCAGTCCAAACAAGAAAAACCTCTTAAGTAACTGTTTAAAACCAACCAAGGACAGGGCTAACCACAGACTTCTTGGGCAAGTTCTTATTAAAGCAGCTTAATTGACAAACAATCCAGTGATCCACATAATCACCTTCAGAAAGTATGAAAACATATAAGAGAAACGAAGTGTAACTTAAGATCAGATAAAGTACTTTTAAACCTAGTCTGCTTTCAGTCAACACCAAGGGAAACTTTCAGAATCTGCCTTTGGAGAAAAAGATCTAGGAATAAGGGCAAACCATATCTTCTCTAGTCTAACTTTAATAGAAAATAATGGAAATAACATTCGAGAACAATGTTTGAGCAAACAGAAGGACGAGGGAACGCCAACATTCCTAACTGTTTAAACTGTATTGAATCATTCTTAAATAAAAAAATATGAAGAAAACATCAAGATAAAGATTTCTCAGCCAGAGAAGGTTACTGATATACAGTAGGTCCTAACCCTGTTTATACTGTTCTTTACAGCAGAATATGAACAATATGGCATACGTAGAAGGAAAAACAATTAACAAAGAAAGAGGCACTTCACCAGTAATATAGACCAGGATCCCAAGAAACAACTTGTTATTGATGTCAAACCAGTTACAGTCTTCAAGTCCAATGTTTCAGTTCAGCAATCATCTTCACTATTCAGCCTAACTACTCTATCACAAAGAGAGCTTCAAGGGCCAATGAACACTATGTAAAAATATAAGTCTCCAGCTCAAGTGTATTTCAAAGTTCTGCAACCAAAAATTTCTCACCTTCTTCTAAGGTATTTATAGAATAATGAGGAGGTGATCTGAGAAAATATCTCTCAGGATAATTAATACAGGTTCAAGACTTCTCGGCCTTTTGAGGGGCTCGAGGGAGAAATTTACAGGTGGATCACTGTATTAACTTTTCTACAATAAATATCAAAGCTTAGTGGGAACTTTATTTGACTTTGAGGCTCTGTACGCTGTGTGGAGTAACTCCTTGGCTGTGCTAGAGGCGAATATCAGATTTTCTTCAATAACTTCGGCCTCTGTTTGAAAGCTTTGAGGCAACAGGTGGCTCGGTGGTAGCTGAGGAATCAATTTGCCTCAGATGTGGCGGTGGAGGCTTTCTGTCTGATAAAACACTTTTAGGTTTTCTTTTAAACTGTGTCTTAGATAGGGGGTTAGGCTTTTGATAACTATATTAGCTGTAATCCCCATAAAAACTGTCTTTGATCTTCATCTGTTGTGCTTTGGCTTCAAAAACTGATACACTTTAACTGCTCTCTTGAATAAAACAGTGTCTTGTCGATGTGCAGGGCCGCGCAGGGCTCTTTAGGTTATCAATGCTCATGAAACATCGATAAATCATTTGATACAGAGCCCGTGAATGGTTCTTTTGGATAGCCCGAAGGCACAGGAAACGTCTTTCCCAACCCTCAGCTCTCCTTCATTCTATAATGGAAAACCATTAAAACACCTGCAAAACACAAAAACAGTTAAGAAATCCTACGGAAATAGGTTTAAACTGCTTCAGATGGTAGGGGAGGAGCGTAGCCGTCGGATAAAAATATCTAATGGTGGAGATCGGCGCAGAACAGGCAAAGGAGAGCAGGGAGAAGAAATAAGGCGGGGTGGTTTTGGACCGTCCGATCTGGACACGTGGACGGTCCAGATCTAATCGGAGGAGCGCAATCGAGGATAAAACAAAAATGCATGCGATTGAAACATTGTGATGCGATTTTGCGCGGACCGTTGGATTTGGCATACGATCAATGGTGGAGATGAGCCGGGGGAAAAAACCCTTGTATATTTTTATGAAACCCAAATTTTTGGAATAATCAAAGGTTTTTATGGATCGGGCAGAAGAATATATATATAAAGCGGACAGGCGCCCGACTGCGGGGCCTTCGGATATATGGAATGTAATATGCCCGAGGCGTATTTAAAACAAAGGGGTCAATCGCAATCGGGCCATTGGGCCTGGTCATTCCGATCAACCTATTTGAAACGTTGCGATGCGATTGGCACCCGGGGTCCTTAACACTTGGTCTCGGGGGAAGTCATATGAGACAGGGGCGGGGGAAACTTTTAACATACGAGACCCAATCGCATCGAAACTTTGATGCGGGTCTTTTTGATCTACCCATTTGATTTCTTCGATTGCGATTGCGCGATTGGTCTTTCAATCAACCCATTAAAATATTAAACACGTGACTTTAAGTTTTTAAGTTGAAAGTTTGGATAAGCGGGTTTTGGGTTTTATAAAGAAAAATGCGTTTGGGAATGAAATATTCATAAGGTCTAAGCACCGAGGGTGGGCTCTGGGTTACATGAAAATAATATGATCGGGGGTTTTTAGGCAGCAAGGCTAATCGCAATCGGAGTTCTTCGGAGTATGGCGAAGACTTGTACATTTGATTCTTTCTGATGCGATTAGCGCCTTAACCCAAGGCAAATGGCTCCAGCTCCAAAGCGTATGGTGGGGAAGTGGTTTAGGACTTAGCCCAAAGGGGCTTAAATCCATAGTCATAATACTTGTATTTTTATGAATTTTTCATAATTTTCAATGGAAATTTGATGATTTCGGGATAGTAAAAAAAAAATGGGTTTTTAACTATGGGAAAGTGATTTTCATAAATGGAAGAAGAGGATTTATGAAGACAAGGAAGTTTGTGGAGAAAAAGGGGAGCAGATGAAGGTTTAAGAAGGGGGAAAATGAAGGTCTTTCAGCAGTCTTCTACTTGGAATCAGCAGAATTAGGAGGAACAGTAATGAGGATTTTGGACAGAGGCATGAGGCCTACAAGGAGTCTTCAAGAGCCAACAATTTTTAGTGATAAAATTTGTTCCTTGGAGGCTCAAAAATATTTAGCCACCTTTTGGTATAAAAAAATATTACAGGTGGCTAACAGTACCCTCATCTACTGAACAACTGAAAGTGATATTTTGGAGTCCAAAAGCTTCTAGTGCGGAAGAGTGAACAGGTGCTCAAAAATATGCTCAAAATGAAATTTTTCGGAATGGTGTGGAACCTGAATGAACGTGTATATCTCATCATTTTGAATCTGACGCAACTTGTTTCGCAGAAAACCGACATCTTATGGTCTCGAAAACGAGTTATGTTCGTTTGATAGTGTTGAAGCTAATGGAACAGGTTTTGAAGCCATTGGAGCACTATAAATTGATGTAACCACCATGCTTTAGCATAATGATATAGGGCCAAGCCATTGGAAACTGTACCAAGAGATGTATCCTAAGAGAGGTGAACTCCTTCATCACTTATTATGTTGTGGTTATTTTTATGGTGTATTTTTCTGTTGTTTTATGCTATTTAAGAGTTTAAATTCATGCTTTATGTGTAGAATAATTTAACAAAAAATCTCACAAAAACTCAATTTTAACACTTGCAAAATAAAATTCCTTAAGCACATTTACATTAAGATCTCATACAGACCAATAAACCTCCTGTAATAACCGGCCAGACCCATGAAGGATCATATATATGTTACGTTCTTAGGAGTATACCACTCCATTATGGTTCTTATTTTCTCTGGGTCTACAAAAATTCCCTCTTTTGTTATAATATGCCCCAAATATTGAATCTATTCTTTATAAAACTCACACTTACTATATTTTGCATACAATTGGTGCTCCCTCAAAGTTTGCAAAACAATTTGTAAGTGTTTTTTATGCTCTTCCATATTTTGGGAATAAGCTAATATGCCATCAATGAGGATCAATACAAATTTATCCAAATACTAATGTAAAATAATGTTAATGAGGCACATGAAATTTATCGGGCCATTGGTTAATCAAAAGGGTAGGACTACAAATTCGCAGTGCCCATAACAGTTCCAAAATGTTGTTTTATAAATTTCCTCCTCTTTAGTGCTAATCTGATGGCATCCTGAACGTAAATCATTTTTTTAAAATATCGTATCCCCTTTCACTTGATTAAACAAATCATCAATACGTGGTAAGGGGTACTTATTCTTAATTGTTAGCTTATTTAATTGCATGTAATCAATGCATACGCTTAGAGTTCCATGTTTCTTTCTAACAAAAAGTATTGGATCCCCCAAGGGTGAAAGACTCAGGCAGATGTAATTCTTATCTAATAACTCTTATAGCTACATTTTAAGTTCAATCAACTCCATAACACTCATGCGATATGGGGTTTTGGACACATGAGCAGCTCTTGGAACAATATCTATAGTAAAGTCGATGTCTCGCTTAGAAGTTAATCCTAGTATATCCTCCACCTTAGCTACTACTCCTCGCTTGGCTCTTGTGGCTAGCTAAACTAATCATGGTTTCTTAAATTTAGCGGTTTTTAATTGACATTTCTCAACTATATTAGGAATTATGTAACTCAAACTAGCCCCTAGGTCAATCAATATAGGCAGAACTTGGTTAAAAATTGTACCTTAAAACTCCACCATAGTGGGATGATACTCTGCTTGATGGTCCTCCAATGCAACGTTAATTCTGGGCAAGCTCCTTTCTACTTCCCCTATGGTAGAGGCCTCTTGAACCTGTAATACGAGCTCTGCCCCTTTTCTAGGAGGGAAATTTTTTACATAGTGGGATCCTCCACATCCCAAACATTGTAATGGGGATCTGGCTTCTGATTCCAATTTTGGTTTATTCAGTTGTTCATTGGTTTTCTCCTCATTTGGCAGTTTAGACCTTTGCTAGTTTCTTCCAGAATTCCGGTTTGACTGATTTTTATAATGATTTCTAAAATCGGTTGTCTTAGCTCTGTTGAAACTCTATGAAGGTTTATGTCCTTTCTTATTTTTCCACATCTTATCACTGTCTCCCTTCTTCCTCGTTTGATGGTAACATATACGAGCATTTCAAATAGCCTCATCTATTGTTTTCGGATTGTCGAATTGAAGTCATTCTTTCACAAATATAGGAATACTACTAATGAACCACTGAACTTTTGCTTTATCCTCTTGTATGTATGGAACATACCTAAGAAACAAGGTAAAATTAGCTCTAAATTCATCCATAGACAATTCTCCTATCCGCAAATCATGATATTCATTTTCTTTTTCATCAAAAAATCGCGTCGCCAATTATTTGTCTTTAAAATGCTTTTAAAATTCCTCCCATGTTACTTCCTGCTCATCAATACTTCTTACAGTCTTTACTTCTTCCCACCACAAGATGGCCTTGCTCTGTTACTCATAGATTTCTAATTGTGCTTTTAAATTATGTTCGTACTTGTAAATATGGAAGTACTTACAGATATTAATCCGCAAAGCTTTGACAACTTCCTCTTGTTCGCCATCGAATGTGGGAAGATCATTTTTTTTTTAATTCTTTATATAACTCTACCTTATGTATTTTAGGACCCATGTGGTATGAAACATTATCAAATTCTTATTCTTCATTGTTCTCCTAATCACCACCCAAATTTGGGTGATTGTTTCTTTGTCTATGTACTTCAATATTATTTCCATGTTTTGGGCTTGGGTCAAGATTCGGTAATTTTTCCAATCTGATAAACTTTTCATAATTTTTTCCTATTCCTGCATCAACCATTCATTATCGGCCCTCAACATTTCCATCTCATTCTTTAGTTCTTGTATTTTTTCAAATAGGTCACCATTAACATTCCGAGGCTTTTCTCATAATTGTACCCACATTTCAGGATTGGCCTCAGTGTGTGGTATCGATCCTATTCCAACCATCGAACTTGCTGGCATAGATCCCGTTCTTCTCATCTTGCTTGTATTCCTTCACCTATTCTCACAACAAATTATGTTATGGATAAATTTTCTCTCACTCACTCCATTAGGCCGCAATATTGAAACCTTGGCGCTCTGATACCAATTGTCACACCTCCAACTTAATACTTTCATCCATGTAAAAGTATATATATATATATATATATATATATATATATATATATATATATATATATATATATATATATATATATATATTTTAAATTTATGATATTCATTTGGCTTTTGTTACAACTTATAACATAAGGAAAAAAATTTATACTATTGATCTTAAAAATGAGAAAATACACAATCGATAATGCATTTTGTCAACCAATAAAGAATGGTTTACCCATCAAGGTGGTAACCTTGTAACTTATCTGATTTCTGACATTTTCTTACATTAACATATTTCATCAATTGTTTGATTCTTATTTACAAATATAACTTATAATTGTGACCCTAGATTCTGACCTGTTGAGGTGGTCGTTCACCCTAAGCCAGGTGGAGATTAACCATATATTCATTAACTGAAGTTAAGATAGAATATATCTGGAAACTTCAACATGCATCCGCCTATTGTCTTTGGATGCAAACCTGTCAAGCAGATCAATGGTTTACGTTGCAGGCTCAAGATCTATGGTGTGGATTCTCCCAGGTGGTTGAGGTAACTGAAACCCTACCTCAATGTCATGGAGAGTTCATTCTTTTCTCGATTCTTCCTTGGAATGTGGCTCAAAAACTCCTTCAGTCATCTGGCCCTTGCATCGTGGTAAACAAACTCTTTAGCCCCACTACAAGTGTGGCGGTTATTCAACTTTAACTTATTCTTCTTAAGCTTGCAGAATTATTGAATGTTCCCATTTATTTCTAGTTTCAACGAGGAGTCCGGCAATACCAGTTGAGGAGTGTGGGTTCAATCCGACTTAGAACTAGCTCAAGACCTGTATTGGCAGGCCCTGCTTTCAGGTTCACCTCAAGTTCATCGGAGAGTCTCAAGTTTTTAGAAATTCCTTGTTGTTTGAGAAGCTGATTGAGAGTTAAAGATTTCTTAAAGTTCTATGCTTATGCGCTCTAGGTAACTTTGTTAATTTCAAGGTTTCATGAGCTTTACATAATGAAATAAAATATTTTTCAAATAAATTACAATCCACTTTCTTTTTCTTTGCAAATGCTAATGCAAAATATATCAACATTTTTGCCTGCTCATCACCCAAGAGACTTGCAACATTGAGTTCGCTCAACAAATTGAAAATTAGAAATAATATTTCCAGAAAATTAGAAACTAATTTTAAATTTAGGGAAAATAGAAATATTCAACATTTTCATGAAACTTTGGTTAAAATTGCAATAACACAGGGAAAAAAATGCAAACTCAATGCATTTTGACCTAAGGCTAATGCTATAGTCCCTGTAGAGAGACAAAGACTAATAATGAGCATTACACACAATATGGTATGCAAACACACCTTAGTCAATCTTTGAATAAACAAACATTCATCAAAGTGATTATAACTTTAGTACTATGTTATAAGAGTTAGTAAATTTTTCATAAAAGGTATTTTTTAGTTGTAGTAAAATGTTTAATTGTACATTTATTTTATTTTATTTTATTAGTTACTATTATAATGAGTAGTAGTTTACTAATTTTTGTTTTCAGTTTTTTTATTAAATTTTATTTTTAATTAAAAATAAGAAAAAAAATAAATTATAAAACACTATAATTTTAAATTTTTCCAAAAACCTTAAATCTATTTTATATTAAAAATATAATTTAATTAAATAACATTTATGATGATGATGGTGATGGTTAAAGTCCACTGAGACCAAACTTTGGTCTATCAAACCTAAAGAAACGAATTATTTAGTTTGTTTTAAAATTGTACTCCTATGCTCAAAGAGCTTGGAGAGAAGCATCCCGAGCTCACTATAATTTTGACATGTTAAAAGGTTTAGAAGGTTGGTATTGCAACAGAGATTATGAAACTAAGATATAATGTGGGTGTATGCAGGGCACTCTAAAAAGGAAGTGCTTTTCATCCTCAATATTCATATTCTCACAAAGATGGCAGATCCTTTCCACCCATGGTGTTTTAGGAACTTCCCAACGACCTTTTTCACTATGGAGCTCATGAGAGTTCGTTCTTATCTTGGCTATATTATTTTTTACTTTGAGCTAGTTAAAACAAAGAGATACTTTTGATCTTGTAGAGTAGGGTTGATGACCTCCTTATAATATCTTAATTTTGTTTTAGTCTCTAAATCTTTCTCACACCACATTTTCTCTTTAAACTTAGAAGTAACAATATTTTAATATTATTAATATTTTGCAATGCAACATTTTTGTTGATCTCCCAATGGTTTAACAAGGCATTGGTATCTTTATACCAACCACATTTGAGCCTTAGGTGGTTTTGGCTGGAATTTAAAGCTAGCTTAGGAAGTCTATTGTCTCCCATGTTATTGATTTTGTTCTTGTACAACATGACCCTAGTCATAGCTAGGCTTTCGATAGGGAAAAGACCCACTTCTATAAGGAGAATAGGATATGGCGTATTGCTTTTAATTTTGAGGTTATACGTTATAAAACACTTCTATATTTGCTCAATTTTTCTCCAGGATTCTAGATGCTACAACCTCAAACCTCACATCCATACAAGATAACAGGAGTGACTAATGTTTCAAAGAGGAGCTTATTTTTATCCCACGTCATAAGGTTTGCTTCTTTACAATTATTTTGAAGACCAAAATAAGCTTCCCATCCTCCATTAATCCTTTTCTAAATTCTATATTTCTAGTTGAGCTTGTGATGAATATCAATTCCTAGGTACTTGTAAGAATAAACTTTCTCCAATTTTCTATTGTCATACACAAAATTAGCGTAAGTGTCCTTCTTGGATTTGATAATCATAACCTTTTTTTTGTCAGTGTTAGCAGTCATACCCATGGTAGAGCAAAAATCCTTAAGAAGTCTAAGCTGTTTATCAAGGACAGAAAGGAACCTTTCCAGAAGAACAATATCATCAGCATAGAGAAGAAGGATGATGACTATTCCAGCTAAGATCGTGCGAGCACAATCCGCTTCCTCTAAACAACCTTCTATCGTGTCGATGTAAATGCCAAATAGGGTAGGGGAGAGGGGGTAACCTTGTTTAACTCCGATATTACTCTTAATATCTTTAGACCACCCCTCATTGCTCTTAACCTTGGCAATTACATTCTTGTATAACCTTATAGTGGCAACTCTTAACTTGAAAGAGACCTTTAGCTCTTCTAATCTATTCCATGGGTTATTTCTAGGTACTGTATCAAAAGCCTTTCTAAAGTCCACAAAACAATAAAAGAGATTGGATTTATCATAACAACATTCTTCCACAATGACCCTAAGCATAACAAAGTGGTCTGTTGTTGAGTATTGCCTTCTAAAATCCTCTTGGCCTTTAGCCAGCTTACCTTCACTTTCAAACAAATTTTAAGATATTTTCTAAATTTATAATTGAAATAATATATATATATATATATATATATATATATATATATATATATATATATATATATATATATTACAATAATAATTTATAGAAAATCAATAATTTTAACCCTCATTATTATATTTACGCCGTAAGGCGTTATTATTTGAAAACAACTTTGCTGGTGTGCATCGTGTCATAATTTGAAATCGTTAGATTAGATGTTAGACAATTAAAACATATTCAGCCTTTGGATGAGAAAGCAAAAGTAGTTACAAAAATTTAGTTAAGCGCTTTTTCTGCTCGGTGGTAAATTTGGCTATGTAGAATCAGATGATGGATGTATTTGGGCTCCGTTAGGGTAACGATACCCTGTTGCTGCCACAATTGCGGCAATCATTATTTTCTTCATGCTGGATCGAGCTCTGCAAACCATAATCTCTTTCCTCCTTCATCTCATTACATTGTACAGTGATCCAGATATGGCGTCCACTGTTTTGCCTCTCCTCCTTGATTCTTCCTCGCAGGAGTTCATTTTGGGGGCACTGAGGAAGAGGAAGAGGGGGCACTGAGGAAGAGGAAGACTTATTGTATTCTCCCAGTTCTTTACATTGTAAATGTGTTTCAGATGGTAAGAGTGAGCCGACATGCGGTGGGCTGATGTAGATATGATGAGGGAGATATTCGCAAAGTTGCTGCTTGGAGAAGGAATATCTGATGGAAATGTGGCATCCTGTGTGAAGCGAATATGCACAATGTTGGGAAAGAAGGGGCGATTGAAGGGTGGAATAGCCCTTGCACTTCAGAACATTATCACCACGTCTGAATCTGTAGCATTGAATTATTCAATACCTACAGAGAAATGGACTGGCCCCCCTGGTGCTTGGATGTTGCTCTCTGAAGTTTCAGCATTTACTCCTAAGGCAATTGGTTGGAAATTTCTGTGCCATCATTGGCAGCTTCTTGATAAAACAAAACAGAATAATGAAGCACCTCAAGGCACACTGTATAACACTCCTGTAAAACAAGGTATGGACAACAATTTTGAAGAAAATGAAGCCATGTCTGTTGGCTGGGCTGCCGATCGAGTGTTTCTGCTGCAAACGATAGCAAATGTTGCTATGGAACTTACCCCAGATGCAGCTACTGAACTGGCTCATGATTTGCTGCAACGCTTGGAGGTTTTCAATATGCATCCTACTGAGGTGGGGGCACATGTAAAGGCTCTTATAACTTTATGCAAGCAACAGGCATCCACTTCCGAAGAAGGAACCCATATTATTGCTGTGTGTGTTGATTAGCTACTTGCAAAATCTGAGGGAATATTGGATGAATATATATCGCAGTTTTTAAATGCTGAAAAAAATGACAGCTTTAAGACTCCTCAGCCTACAAGTAAAAGTAGGTCACGGACAGGTCACATACAAAGAAGAAAAGCATGTCAAAATATTCTTTCTTATTACTGAAAAGAGCAGTGAGTTGAAAAACATGGTGGAGGAGGAACAGAAACAACACCAGCCACTTCAACAAACTCGTTAGTAAAGAAGATCCCTATCCCTTTTCCCCTCAATGTGCATGGGTATGGATGCGCATAACCTTGTATCCTTTCAACACGTTCGTTCGGCGAGAATCCCAGCTCCTTGCCTTGCAATCGACCCACAAAAATCAACTAGGGATATGGTCCCCACGACCAAATGATGAATTCAAAGCGATTGACCATCCTGACCCGCGTGGGCTTGTTTGAAAATAGGCACTGCAGGTCTTTGAGTGATGAAATGCGCTTGGATTTGGGTAAGTTGTCCACGCGCAAAGAAGGTCCAAGTTCCTTGGATTTGGGTGCACAGGAAAACCTGTAGCCATTTTTCATCAAGGTAACTGCTCTGTTTCTCTCTATATTGTATCCATTCACTGAATAGTCATGTGTTATGCCCATATCCTTCCTGATATTGAATTGTTTGAGGCAGTTTAGCTATATTCACACGACTGTTGTGTGTTAGGCTCATAGCAGTCCTGAGATTAAATTGTTTGACGTGTAGTAGTTGTTTTTAATGATATGTTCAGATGACATTTAGCAGTTTTGCTGAAGTCTAGTCTCTCGTATGGGTATCATATCTCCCAATCTGGTTTGTAACTGTTGTTTTGTCTCGTGTTGGCAAAGCTCATTCTTATAAGGGAAATCTGTATTCTCACCTTTGCCTGGGAGGTCTATAATTGCTACTTATCAATTTTTTATCTTTATATTCTGACTGCTTATGACTTTATTCATAGCAACCCCAGTGAACTAATTTGCCCCAAATTATCTTTCCAAATCATCCTTCCTGGAAAGATGGAACAAAGACACTCCAGGGAGTGGAGTGTAAATGGTAAATGCCTATTATTGCACTTTTGAAGGCCTCACTTGTATCACTGTCAATCCATTGTGTTATGCCCATGTCAGCCCTTGATCCTGAGATTGAATCCTTTGTGTTATGCCCATGTCAGCCCTTAATCCTGAGATTGAATTGATTGAGATGTTAGTAGTGAGAGAAGCAAGGTGTTCTGCAGCTTGGGTGGGACTAGAGGGATCCATCACTACCTCATGTATTGAATGCAGATTGTATTAGGTCATTGAATATGGACAACAGAACACAGCCATCTAAACTTGGCTTTGAATTGCATCTCAAGCTTGAAAATCTTGAAGATATATATCTCAAGTTTACACTTGAATCTTGTGTTTAGGTTGGTTTCTGCTAGTGTGATTGCTTTTACTGTTGATAATTTTAAATTTTTTTGTGATGCTATTCAGTCATTTTCTCTAAACTCAAGTCTCTCACCTGGGTATCAGGGGATGGTCTCATTATTCCCTCATGGTGTCTTGCCCTTGCTAAAAGGAATATCTGATGGAAATGTGGCATCCTGTGTGAAGCGAATATGCACAATGTTGGGAAAGAAGGGGCGATTGAAGGGTGGAATAGCCCTTGCACTTCAGAACATTATCACCACGTCTGAATCTGTAGCATTGAAGTATTCAATACCTATAGAGAAATGGACTGCCCCCCCTGGTGCTTCGATGTTGCTCTCTGAAGTTTCAGCATTTACTCCTAAGGCAGTTGGTTGGAAATTTCTGTGCCATCATTGGCAGCTTCTTGATAAAACAGAACAGAATAATGAAGCACCTCAAGGCACACCATATAACACTCCTATAAAACAAGGTATGGACAACAATTTTGAAGAAAATGAAGCCATGTCTATTGGCTTGGCTGACGATCGAGTGTTTCTGCTGCAAACGATAGCAAATGCTGCTGTGGAACTTACCCCAGATGCAGCTGCTGAACTGGCTCATGATTTGCTGCAACGCTTGGAGGCTTTCAATATGCATCTTACTGAGGTGGGGGCACATGTAAAGGCTCTTATAACTTTATGCAAGCGACAGGCATCCACTTCCGAAGAAGAAACCCATATCATTGCTGTGTGGGTTGATCAGCTACTTGCAAAATCTGAGGGAATATTGGATGAATATATATCGCAGTTTTCAAATGCTGAAAAAAATGACAGCTTTAAGACTCCTCAGCCTACAAGTAAAAGTTCTGGTTTTGGGGCAATGTAATGTTGTCTATTTCAGTACCTGCTGCTACTAAAAGTTACAGTGGGCTTTAGAAGTGCTACAACTAAGACGGTTCATGAGCTCAATGCACAGCCATCGAATATCAATGAGTGCTTCACCCTAGGGCAGTAGACCCCCTCCTTGGGAGGCCAGACACCATCACCTGAATTAGATGTAGATGGTCCAGGCCCAACTCCGATCACTCCTGGAGCTTCTCACCGGGATTTAGGGTTTCTTTTGAGAAGGCGATGCATGGATGATAAAGCAGCAGTTCGCAAGGCTGCTCTGACGCTGATGACAAAGTCAACCACTCTCTTGTGACACCATGGTTAGCATCAAGAAGGCTGTATTGTTTTCTTTATCAGAGGAATACTTTCTATGGATGGAGAATTGGTTCCGGTTGGAGAATTCTAGACTCAGTACGGCACTCAAATTAAAGGCAACCAATTTTCAGATCTGTGGCTTCAAATTTTCTTCACACAGCAAAAACTTCAGGTTTTGAAAAAATTTCTTACTCAGGGAGTGATTTCAGAATGGTTGCAGTCTGTGCCACCATTAGTAATGGATAATGAGTCAACTATTCAAGAGGAATGCCTGAATCTATTTCAAGATATTGTCTTGGACAAAATATCTTCAGTTGCAGCCCAAAATGCGTCTGGTAGACGTTTAAAGTTTTCTGATATGTCTTCATCTCAAGGTCCAAATTAGGAGATGGTCTCATTATTCCCTCATGGTGTCTTGCCCTTGCTGAAAGGAATATCTGATGGAAATGTGGCATCCTCTGTGAAGCGAATATGCACAATGTTGGGAAAGAAGGGGTGATTGAAGGGTGGAATAGCCCTTGCACTTCAGAACATTATCACCACATCTGAATCTGTAGCATTGAAGTATTCAATACCTATAGAGAAATGGACTGGCCCCCCTGGTGCTTGGATGTGGCTCTCTGAAGTTTCAGCATTTACTCCTAAGGCAGTTGGTTGGAAATTTTTGTGCCATCATTGAAAGCTTCTTGATAAAACAGAACAGAATAATGAAGCACCTCAAGGCACACCGTATAACACTCCTGTAAAACAAGGTATGGACAACAATTTTGAAGAAAATGAAGCCATGTCTATTGGCTGGGCTGCCGATTGAGTGTTTCTGCTGCAAACGATAGCAAATGTTGCTGTGGAACTTACCCCAGATGCAGCTGCTGAACTGGCTCATGATTTGCTGCAATGCTTGGAGGCTTTCAATATGCATCCTACTGAGGTGGGGGCACATGTAAAGGCTCTTATAACTTTATGCAAGCGACAGGCATCCACTTTCGAAGAAGGACCCATTTTATTGCTGTGTGGGTTGATCAGCTACTTGCAAAATCTGAGGGAATATTGGATGAATATATATCACAGTTTTCAAATGCTGAAAAAAATGACAGCTTTAAGACTCCTCAGCCTACAAGTAAAAGCAGGTCACGGACAAAGAAGAAAAGCATGTCAAAATCTTCTTTCTTATTGCTGAAAAGAGCAGTGAGTTGAAAAACATGGTGGAGGAGGAACAGAAACAACACCAGCCACTTCAAAAAACTCGTTAGTAAAGAAGATCCCTATCCCTTTTCCCCTCAATGTGGATGGGTATGGATGCGCATAACCTTATATCCTTTCAACACGTTCGTTCAGCGAGAATCCCAGCTCCTTGCCTTGCAATCGACCCACAAAAATCAACTAGGGATATGGTCCCCACGACCAAATGATGAATTCGAAGCGATTGACCCTCCTGACCCGCATGGGCTTGTTCGAAAAAAGGCATTGAAGATCTTTGAGTGATGAAATGTGCTTGGATTTGGGTAAGTTGTCCACGCATAAAGAAGGTCCAAGTTCCTTGGATTTGGGTGCACAGGCAAACCTGCAGCCATTTTTCATCAAGGTAACTGCTCTGTTTCTCTCTATATTGTATCCATTCACTGAACAGTCATGTGTTATGCCCATATCCTTTGTGATATTGAATTGTTTGAAGCAGTTTATCTGTATTCACACAACTGTTTTGTGTTAGGCTCATAGCAGTCCTGAGATTAAATTGTTTGACATGTAGTAGTTGTTTTTAATGATATGTTCAGATGACATTCAACAGTTTTGCTGAAGTCTAGTCTCTCGTATGGGTATCATATCTCCCAATCTGGTTTGTAACTGTTGTTTTGTCTCGTGTTGGCAAAGCTCATTCTTATAAGGGAAATCTGTATTCTCACCTTTGCCTGGGAGGTCTATAATTTCTACTTATCAATTTTTTATCTTTATATTCTGACTTCTTATGACTTTATTCATAGCAACCCCAGTGAATAATGTGCCCCAAATTATCTTTCCAAATCATCCTTCCTGGAAAGATGGAACAAAGACACTCCAGGGAGTGGAGTGTAAATGGTAAATGCCTATTAGTGCACTTTTTAAGGCCTCACTTTTATCACTGTCAATCCATTGTGTTATGCCCATGTCAGCCCTTGATCCTGAGATTGAATCCTTTGTGTTATGCCCATGTCAGCCCTTAATCCTGATATTGAATTGATTGAGATGTTAGTAGTGAGAGAAGCGAGGTGTTTTGCATCTTGGGTGGGACTGGAGGGATCCATCACTACCTCATGTATTGAATGCAGATGGTATTAGGTCATTGAATATGGACAACAGAACACAGCCATCTAAACTTGGCTTTGAATTGCTTCTCAAGCTTGCAAATCTTGAAGATACATATCTCAAGTTTACACTTGAATCTTGTGTTTAGGTTGGTTTCTGCTAGTGTGATTGCTTTTACTATTGATAATTTTAAATTTTTTTGTGATGCTATTCAGTCATTTTCTCTAAACTCAAGTCTCTCACTTGGGTATCAGGAGATGGTCTCATTATTCCCTCATGGTGTCTTGCCCTTGCTAAAAGAAATATCTGATGGAAATGTGGCATCCTGTGTGAAGTGAATATGCACAATGTTGGGAAAGAAGGGGCGATTGAAGGGTGGAATAGCCCTTGCACTTCAGAACATTATCACCACGTCTGAATCTGTAGCATTGAAGTATTCAATACCTATAGAGAAATGGACTGCCCCCCCTGGTGCTTCGATGTTGCTCTCTGAAGTTTCAGCAGTTACTCCTAAGGCAGTTGGTTGGAAATTTCTGTGCCATCATTGGCAGCTTCTTGATAAAATAGAACATAATGATGAAGCACCTCAAGGCACACCATATAACACTCCTGTAAAACAAGGTATGGACAACAATTTTGAAGAAAATGAAACCACGTCTGTTGGCTGGGCTGCCGATCGAGTGTTTCTGCTGCAAACGATAGTAAATGTTGTTGTGGAACTTACCCCAGATGTTGCTATGGAACTTACCCCAGATGCAGCTGCTGAACTGGCTCATGATTTGCTACAACGCTTGGAGGCTTTCAATATGCATCCTACTGAGGTGGGGGCACATGTAAAGGCTCTTATAACTTTATGCAAGCGACAGGCATCCACTTCCGAAGAATAAACCCATATTATTGCTATGTTGGTTGATCAACTACTTGCAAAATCTGAGGGAATATTGGATGAATATATATCGCAGTTTTCAAATGCTGAAAAAAAATGACAACTTTAAGACTCCTCAGCCTACAAGTAAAAGTTCTGGTTTTGGGGCAATGTAATGTTGTCTATTTCAGTACCTGCTTCTACTAAAATTTGCAGTGGGCTTTAGAAGTGCTACAACCAAGACGGTTCATGAGCTCAATGCACAGCCATTGAATATCAATTAGTGCTTCACCCCAGGGCAGCAGACCCCCTCCTTGGGAGGCCAGACACCATCACTTGAATTAGATGCAGATGGTCCAAGCCCAACTCCGATCACTCCTGGAGCTTATCACCGGGATTTGGGGTTTCTTTTGAGAAGGCGATGCATGGATGATAAAGCAGCAGTTCACAAGGCTGCTCTGACGCTGATGACAAAGTCAACCGCTCTCTTGTGACCCCATGGTTAGCATCAAGAAGGCTGCATTGTTTGCTTTATCAGAGGAATACTTTCTGTGGATGGAGAATTGGTTCCGGTTGGAGAATTCTAGACTCAGTGCGGTAATCAAATTAAAGGCAATCAATTTTCAGATCTGTGGCTTCAAATTTGCTTCACACAGCAAAAACTTCAGGTTTTGAAAAACTTTCCTACTCAGGGAGTGATTTCAGAATAGTTGCAGTCTGTGCCACCATTAGTAATGGATAATGAGTCAACTATTCAAGAGGAATGCCTGAATCTATTTCAAGAACTTGTCTTGGACAGAATATCTTCAGTTGCAGCCCAAAATGCGTCTGGTAGATGTTTAAAGTTTTCTGATATGTCTTCATCTCAAGGTCCAGATCAGGAGATGGTCTCATTATTCCCTCATGGTGTCTTGCCCTTGCTAAAAGGAATATCTGATGGAAATGTGGCATCCTGTGTGAAGCGAATATGCACAATGTTGGGAAAGAAGGGGCGATTGAAGGGTGGAATAACCCTTGCACTTCAGAACATTATCACCACGTCTGAATCTGTAGTATTGAAGTATTCAATACCTATAGAGAAATGGACTGGCCCCCCTGGTGCTTGGATGTTGCTCTCTGAAGTTTCAGCATTTACTCCTAAGGCAGTTGGTTGGAAATTTTTGTGCCATCATTGACAGCTTCTTGATAAAACAGAACAGAATAATGAAGCACCTCAAGGCACACCGTATAAAACTCCTATAAAACAAGGTATGGACAACAATTTTGAAGAAAATGAAGCCATGTCTATTGGCTGAGCTGCTAATCGAGTGTTTCTGCTGCAAACGATAGCAAATGTTGCTGTGGAACTTACCCCAGATGCAGCTGCTGAACTGGCTCATGATTTGCTGCAACGCATGGAGGCTTTCAATATGCATCCTACTGAGGTGGGGGCACATGTAAAGGCTCTTATAACTTTATGCAAGCGATAGGCATCCACTTCCGAAGAAGGAACCCATATTATTGTTGTGTGGGTTGATCAGCTACTTGCAAAATCTGAGGGAATATTGGATGAATATATATCGCAGTTTTCAAATGCTAAAAAAAATGACAGCTTTAAGACTCCTCAGCCTACAAGTAAAAGCAGGTCACGGATAGGTCACATACAAAGAAGAAAAGCATGTCAAAATCTTCTTTCTTATTGCTGAAAAGAGCATTGAGTTGAAAAACATGGTGGAGGAGGAACAGAAACAACACCAGCCACTTCAACAAACTCGTTAGTAAAGAAGATCCCTATCCATTTTCCCCTCAATGTGGATGGGTATGGATGCACATAACCTTGTATCCTTTCAACACGTTCGTTCAGCGAGAATCCCAGCTCTTTGCCTTGCAATCAACCCACAAAAATCAACTAGGGATATGGTCCCCACGACCAAATGATGAATTCAAAGCGATTGATCCTCCTGACCCGCGTGGGCTTGTTTGAAAAAAGGCACTGCAGGTCTTTGAGTGATGAAATGCGCTTGGATTTGGGTAAGTTGTCCACGCGCAAAGAAGGTCCAAGTTCCTTGGATTTGGGTGCACAGGCAAACCTGTAGCCATTTTTCATCAAGGTAACTGCTCTGTTTCTCTCTATATTGTATCCATTCACTAAACAGTCATGTGTTATGCCCATATCCTTCCTAATATTGAATTGTTTGAGGCAGTTTAGCTGTATTCACACGACTGTTGTGTGTTAGGCTCATAGCAGTCTTGAGATTAAATTGTTTGACGTGTAGTAGTTGTTTTTAATGATATGTTCAGATGACCTTCAGCAGTTTTGCTGAAGTCTAGTCTCTCGTATGGGTATCATATCTCCCAATCTAGTTTGTAACTGTTGTTTTGTCTCATGTTGGCAAAGCTCATTTTTATAAGGGAAATTTGTATTCTCACCTTTGCTTGGGAGATCTATAATTGTTGCTTATCAATTTTCGATCTTTATATTGTGACTGCTTATGACTTTATTCATAGCAACCCCAGTGAACTAATGTGCCCCAAATTATCTTTCCAAATCATCCTTCCTGGAAAGATGGAACAAAGACACTCTAGGGAGTGGAGTGTAAATGGTAAATGCCTATTAGTGCACTTTTGAAGGCCTCACTTGTATCACTGTCAATCCATTGTGTTATGCCCATGTCAGCCCTTGATCCTGAGATTGAATCCTTTGTGTTATGCCCATGTCAGCCCTTAATCCTGAGATTGAATTGATTGAGATGTTAGCAGTGAGAGAAGTAAGGTGTTCTGCAGCTTGGGTGGGACTGGAGGGATCCATCACTACCTCATGTATTGAATGCAGATGGTATTAGGTCATTGAATATGGACAACAGAACACAGACATCTAAACTTGGCTTTGAATTGCATCTCAATCTTGCAAATCTTGAAGATACATATCTCAAGTTTACACTTGAATCCTGTGTTTAGGTTGGTTTCTGCTAGTGTGATTGCTTTTACTGTTGATAATTTTAAATTTTTTTGTGATGCTATTCAGTCATTTTCTCTAAACTCAAGTCTCTCACTTGGGTATTCTTCTCAAAATTTGATTAGTAATGCTTTTGGTTGGATTTCGCACATGGGAGAGGGATTCCATATTTTTTTTCGTGTTACTTCGATGTCCTCTGCCATGCCACTTAGAGAGGACAATAAAAACTAAAACTAAGATGGATGTGGCTCTTATTTAAGTAATATCTTTTTATTTCCAAACACCATTGACCAGACTAATTTCATCTCATGGGTTGTAAAAAGTAGTAAGGAAGATAGAATTGCATCAATTGGGCAGTACATAGTAGTATACAAGAGAGAAGAAAAATCGAGGATATCATATTCTATGGCTGCTGGTTTCGCTTTAACTTCTGCCTTTTAACAACATATAGCTTGTGCTGAGAATGTATATCAGAACACAGAGCTGCCAATTTGAACGGCTTTCCTTCCTAGCAAAATTGCATGTTCAAGAGGGCTAATTTAAGCATCCTGGAAGGATTTTTCAAATTTGTTGTTGGCATAGACTTCTTGCTATAATATGTGTAGCAACCATCATAATTTCATGCAGCTTGGCACCTCCGGTGAGCATGTTTAGAATTTACAAGTACATTATCTGTTAGTTATTTTTTGATGCCACATAGTCAAAGCAGAAGGATAGTGCCAACACTCTTATTAAGTTATTTAGAACTTAGAAGTTGAGCTGGGTTAGAGAATAATTTAGGGCTATGTCCATTTCTTGAGTGCAAAGTAAATAAGCCTTACAAATCAGCCCACTGTTATCCTTGGAGGAGAGGGAAAATAAACTGTTTCAGTACTGGATTCCAAAACCAAGATGAATACATTCTAGCCCTGAGATTTATGAAGCTGCTTTTAAGTTTTGAATTCTGGTGTGCAGGTTTTGTTCACTTGAGTTTTGCATCAGATGCAGGGTAGGGTACATCAGCAATTGTCAGATTCATAGTAGCAGCCATTGAGACACTAGGCTCTTAAAAAAGTGTGTAAAATGACAAATTTACTAAGAAAAGGCAAGCGGAAAATAAAAGACGAAGGGACAGGAAAATAAAATGATGAAGGGAGGGAAAGAAGCTATGGAGAGGTCAAAATATACTCTGGGGTGGTTTACAACAGGCGTGAGAAGGGTTGTAGTGCACTACAAGCAGCCTTTTAACTATTGGAAATAGAATGGTGCCAACCTGATGGTTGTGTGACAGCTTTTTGAAATAAAATATTCTTCAGAACTGTTTGAAGGCACGATATGTACATTAGATTCAACCTTGAAAATGTTATCTTAAGCCTTTGTAACCAACTTCTTGTCTCAACATATAAATGTTTGCAAAATTTGAAGTAATAGTCCTAGCTGCATATTTGAATTTTGATTAAAAGACTTGATTTACATTAGATTTAGCCTTGAAAATGTTATCTTAAGCCTTTGTAACCAAGTTCTTGTCTCAACATATAAATGTTTGCAAAATTTGAAGTAATAGTCCTAGCTGCATATTTGAATTTTGATTAAAAGACTAGATTTAGGCTGTACCGACTGAATAATTGATAGCTTTTTATTGTTAGAATAACATTTTGTTTACTAATTTAAATT